>OZ023313.1:65158454-65328454 GCA_964007375.1 Ophion obscuratus | reverse complement strand
CGAGATTCGGCCTTGAAGGATGACGCAAGAGGCGTCCGAATAATCACGCATAATCGCGAGATATTTGGGATTCTCAGGCATACTTTCGAATTAAGCCCGTCGTTAATATGGACACCGACGACGTAATCGTTCCGAAAGTTTCCTAAAAATGTGGCATCCGCGATGACTAGTCGAATTCTTCTGATCATCGTTCTCGCGTGTACTTCAATTTTTACAGTGTATATATATATATATATATATACGGTGTTAGGAAGGTCGACGCAAAGCCTTTTAAGGGGGTTATAGGTCACCTCGTTAGGAACATATCTGACCTAGTTTACCTTAGTCCAAAGTCTAAGAATCTCGAGTTATCATGGTAAGTATGGTTTTTGGAAAATTCCCCAAAATTAGGTACCTAGGCTACAGCTATACACTCTAAGCAACAGCCATAATAACAATTAAAAATTAAACAAAAGTACTTCTAGTAAGTATAATAATAAAACTTTCGAGTGACCGTAAAGCTTTTGAAAATTTATGGATTTATGAAAACGGCAGGCTGCAGTAAAAAAAATCGATTTTCGACCCAAAAACAACTTTAATCGTTATTTTCGTAAAAAATGGATGAACATATTTAAAAAATCGTCTGAACTTACGATAGAAAATGTTACAAACTATATGATCTGTACGAATTCAAAGGGAACCGGACCAAAAGATTTTAAGACACGACTTACAGATTTTGTGATTCGACTTACACTTGTGAGATACGACTTACACTTACAAAATTTCGAGAAAAACACAAGAAAATTTCGAGAAAAAATCAAGAAAAATCGAGAAGAAATCAAGAAGAAATCAGGAAAAATAATTGACAGATACGACTTACACTTAAAGAATTTAGAAAAATATCGAGAAAAAATCTAGAAAAGTTCGGAAAACAATCAAGAAACATTCGAGAAAAAATCAAGAAAAATTCGAGAAAAAACCAAGAAAAATTGAAGATAAAAACAAGAAAAATTAGAGAAGGAATCAAGAAAAATAATCGATAGATACGACTTGTACTTTCAGGGTTTCGAGAAAATTCGAGAAAAAATCAAGAAAAATTCGAGAAGAAATCAAGAAAAATAATCGATAGATACGACTTACACTTACAGGGTTTCGAGAAAATTCGAGAAAAAATCCAGCAAAATTCGAGAAAAAATCAAGAATAATTTTAGATTTTTTTTTTTTAAGTCGACAAGAAATCAAGAAAAATACTCGAGAGATACGACTTACACTTACAATGTTTCGAGAATAACGCACACGAAAAACGAAAGAAAAAGAAAAATGGTCACAACTCGACCAGCTTTTTAAATATCTTAAAAATCTTTCTTTAAAAAAAGTTGACCCTAGGCTATAAAACTATACAATAAAAGAATCGTATTCTTTGAATCTCCCGCATAATACAGATCCCTCAAGCCTCTTTCTCTTCACCAGGAACTTCAAAAAAATAATTTCCCAGCTTTACTTTGTGGCCCTCGAATCACAGATCAATCGGTAGGTCGTTCAGTCACAAAATTATTGAGTCTTCAAATCCCCACGTAAGTCGCTTTCCTGAATACCACTTTTTGTGAACGTCGTACAAGGTAATTCAGAAACTATCTCTTGGATCATTCTGAAATTCTCCATACTTTTAGATAACATAATAACCGTCTATGTAAACCTAAACTGTCCCGAGAATTATTTTAAAAAACTATTTTTTCATCAATAAATAGTATAGTCAAGACTACATGAAAAATAGAACTTTTTTTAAAACACGTACTATTTTTCGAATGTTCACTTTTCTTCGGCTTTTTTAGGTTCACAGAGAGCGTGTGGGTATTAGGAATCTAAAACTTCTTGACTCTGATGTTTCTGAATCATGTAGAAAGATTTTAAAATTAAAAAAGTTGTAGTATGTACGTAAAATTTTAATTATGTAGAATAAATAACTTGAACACGAAAAAATCTTGGAAATTCGCTTATTTTCGGCTGCCTAAAGGGATTTCCCCCCTTAATGTAATTGAGCACCAAAACTGTTGGACTATTTCAATTATTCTTCATCTATGGGAATTTGTTCGACGAAAAACGATGAATTTGAGTTGTCAAATTCACAATACCCCTCATTTGGATAATTACTTATATCTGAGTAAATTAAAGTTAAATATAATATTAAATGATAAAAATTATTTACACATATATTAATAAATCGACACCGGTGCATCAGCTGGGGACCAATCAGCAGGAGGCCAATATTTCTGATACCTTGGTGTAGATACTCGAGTAAAAAAGTTTGTGCACGAGAGAATCAGAAGAATATGGGGCCGTCTATGCTGCTACGGGTTTTCCACAGTTTCCCCGTGCCCTCGGAAAATGGAGTATAGTGTATTTTATGGCAATATTCTACTCTAGAAATGTGAAAAAATTGATTTTTTGTATCTTCTCAAACTATAGGCTCGTAAGAATATGTCGTCACAAGGAAATTTGGAAATTCCCGATATTTATTTTCGACTGCGAAGGGTAATGCGTAAAACTAATGAAATAAACAAAAATATGAATAAATATATATTAATATTGACATGTAACAACATATATATATACATATGTATGTGTGTATGTATGTATTTATATGTATGTATATTATTTGTGTGTTTGTAATAAGAATGATACATATCAATTTTGTTCAACTTTTAATACATCAGGTATAATCAAGAGGACCAGTCAAAAAAAAGAAAACGTCCTTGGGTTTCCCCAAAGTCTTCATCCATTCGACTAGAATTGTGGCAAAACCGGATTTGACATAGTTTGCCTCATTGGATTGGAGCGCGAATATTATTGACCTGTGAATTAATCTCGAGAAATTTTCTCATTTCACAATGTTGCAATAAATAGACCTAGGAGGGGGAAAAAAACGTTTCATATTTATTCGCAGCGTCGTCATAAACAATTGAACGCAAGCCAATTTTTGAAATGTCAAGACTCTGTCCCTTCAGTGGCACAGGTCAAGCTGTGGAAATGTTGAAAAATATATGTGTTTAATGACACGTTATTGACAATAAATTGATATGAATTGCTATAATGCTAAAGAGAATTATAATGAGATTGAAATTTGCATAGTTGAAATCGATTTTGATAATTTTTTACAGAAACGCAGTTTGAAGAGTGGAATATCATTTCGGCCGATGGGCAATGTCACATGGAGTTGATTATAGTTGCAATGAACAAGTATACAAATAAACATAATGTTCATATTGAACAAACAAACGAGCACAAAGGCGCGAGCCAAGAAATCAACGAATTAGGTAAACGAAAAAACAAAAATCTACGAATAATCAGGTGTGTGTGTAATGTTTAAGTTTGTGTAAATTGTTTTACCAATAATTGTTTTCAACAAAGAAGGTAAAATGTGAAAATTATTTTTAAATAAATTCTGAAAAATTGTAGTAAATTGAAAATGAGATAGCAAATAAATTTTCTTTCTTGATAGATTGTCCTAGACCCGATAATTCCCAAATGGAGCCCACTCAGAGTCTCGACGAAAAATCGTAAAAAAAATTTTCAAAAAGAATGCTGAAATAATTCTGACTACTTCAGTGTGAACCTATGCAACTTTTTACCCTCTTGACATTTTCGCCGAAACCCCATAGTTATTGGACTACGCCTATTTTTCAAAAACATGTCTTTTTTAGCTAAAAATGCAATACTATGGGGAAAAAAAATCGTGCGAAACTTTCTAAACAATGAAAATATAGGTTTTGATACCCTCTTTATGTTTATCATGGAAAAAAATTAGCGAAGAAATTCGCCAGAAGCTATGCGGGCAGTTTTAGTCGAGCAAAAAAAGCTGAAAAATAGCCAATTTCAAAAAAGCGTACCGGGCCCAAAAAAAATAGTAAAATTTTTTCTAAAAAGGCAAAATGAAGGTAAATTTGTCCTCTTTATGACGCCGATTGGGAAATTTGATTATCTTTATTTTTGAGTCTGCTATCTAACTTTCGGTGGGGCAAAAAATTTCGACTGGTGTACTCAACATTTTGGCCGGCAGTGCATATATATACTTTTTCCTATGTAATAACTATAATAAATATACTTCCTTTATTGAAAACAATGATCAGTCAAACAACTTATGAAAATTTGAAAATTGCACACGTACACACACACACACACACACACACGATCGTTTCATAATTTAATAATTTATTTATAATTACACTGTAATAAAGTTTCTCGCGAAACGTTAATAAGCTAAGGCAAGGTTTTTTATGTCTGAATGGCATGGGGGTCTAGCATGGCAAATAAATAAACAAATACTAATACTATAAAGTATAAAATAAAATAAACGTTAAAAAAAACTTTTCAAAAACAAGCTTTTATTTAAAAGGTACTGTATTAAAAAGTAAAAGATAATGTTCAGTAAAATTGAAAATCAAAACAGTGCAAATTCTTAAAAGGTACATCAACGTAGATATTTAAAAAATTTGAAATATAAAATTTTGAAAGCTTTAGGCGTCAAAAATCACAAGTACTAAAGCTACTTTAAAATTTCTGAAAAAAAGTCATAAAGCTAAAAATGCATAATTTTGCCTTTTAATCACATATTTTATCAAAAATTAGCATCTACAGAATAAATCGGTACCTCATGTGCATTTTTTTGAGGTTCATTGAAGGACGAAATCATCAACCGTCACTTGACTGAACTGGACCGCTCCATCCTCCTTAAGGGATTAGGCTATTATGACTGTAAAACTATTTTTTAAAAAACGATGTTTTTTTTCACAATATAGATAATATTTGCTGACTTGACCAAACTTTTCGGTTATTGCGTTTCGTTTATTAAAAAATGTCAATTTTTTTTGACGTTTCAAACTACCGTGCCATGCCTGCGCCGTTTTTTAAATAAATCAAAAATACAATGTAACAGCCAAAACTAATATCAAAACATACCCTAAGCTTCAAAAATAATAAAAAAATCTTTCCTTTTAAAAAAAAAATCATGAAAATCAGCAAATTTTTTCCTCGCCTAAAAGTATCTCACTCTTTGAGCTACCCTATACCGCATTTACCGAGGGTACTGACAAGGAACATTCCTCAGGTGACACCCTTCGATTTTGTTGAAATTTGGATATGTTATAAAGCACCGAAAAGTAAGCAATACGTATTTTTTTATCGGCGGAAAAACGGTTTTAAGGGGTGAAACCACCCCTTAATATAGGGGTGGTTCAGCCCTTATTTTTTTTGCAATGTCACTATAGTGGATAAGAGATAGTTGAGGATTCGGCTTCGGTCCGGCCAATGTAGGTTTTCCAAGGTCAATGATGGAAATAAAGAGGTGTTTTTACATTTCGGACCTCTGGTTTGGGTCCTCTTTAGAATTTATGTTTTTCTGTACAAATGACGATACACAGTTTTTTACAAATCACGTTTGAAAAAAAATTATAAATATTGAATAAAGAAACGAAATATGATAACTAACTAACCTCGAAGTTGTTGGTGTTTCAGGTTTTTATACAATTTGGAAGGATATTTCGAAGAAAAAAAAACATTATTTTTGGAGGTAAATAGTGTTTAGTAGGAAAATACTCTATAGATGGAGGTATTATCGTTCATTGGCGATTTTTTTCGATCTTTAATGAATAGATAATTATAAGTAATTTTTGCGTTTCATTAGTGAAAATCTAAAATAAGAATTGTTTATTTGAAAAAAGTTTTTGTGAAGAATCGAAGGGATATGGTGATTACCTATTGAGTTAGTTCTTCCAAATTTTGTTTTCCTTTCCAAATTGAGCAAAAACTCGAAATATTACAATTTTATTCCGTTACATGTTTAGATGTGTAGTAGACGAAAGTTCGAGAAAAACTTAGTGATGTATTACTTTCATGTGACATATTCGAGTCTCTGTACCAAGAATCGGGGGAAAGATCATACCGGCAGTGACGTGTCGATGAAAATAAAGTGGGTGCGCTAAGTTAGGGGTATTTAAAATTAGTTTGTAATGTCCTTAAAATTAGCTCATCATGTCAATATATTAGTTAGCGTGTAGTGTCAATAATTTTAAAATTGTTATGTAAGGTAAGATACGGTAGAGTGTATTGATAGTTATATTATAGAATTGTAGATCGAGCTAAGTTTTTGTATGCCAGTTCTAAAATTTATAGCGTTGGAGTGTGCCTTAATTTGTATCATTTCAAGGATTAGTCTTTTTTTAAGCCAATTTTCATTGTTTAGTATTTTTACATTGTCAAATTGAAAGTCATGTTTTAGTTCTATTCCATGTTGTGCTAAAGCTGTGTGCATTTCGGTAGTATGTTTTATGCTATTTTTGTGTTCTTTAAGTCGGGTTTCGAGGTATCTTTTAGTTTGGCCGATGTATGTGGCATTGCAATATTTGCCGTCGAGTTTATAAACTATGTTGGATTTACGATTGTTATTGATTTTGTCTTTGGTAGAGCCAATAATGGATGAAATATTGTGTTTGTTGTTTTTGTGACTAATGTTATGTTGTATTGTTGGAAGAGGCGAATTAGTTGATGGTGTATATTTTTTTGTGTAGGGGAGATTTATTATTCTGGAAGAATGAAAGTTGTTGCTATTCGTTATTTGTTTGTTGATTATGGAAAGCCGATGTTTTATTACTTTGTCTGTGAAAGAGATTGGATAGCAATTTTTTGTCATTGTGTTATTGATGAGTTGGAGGTTTTCTTCGTGAAATGAAGGATGAGATAGTTTTGTTGCTCTGTCAACTAACATGTAGATTATGGCTTTTTTTGGGGAGAGTGGGTGGTGTGAAAAGAAATTTATGAATCTGCCTGACCAGGTTGGTTTCCTATACCAATTTGTGATAATTGAATTTTGTTTATGGATTAAAAGCAGGTCAAGCAACGGGATTTTGTTGTTTATTTCATTTTTAGATGTAAATTGTAGTTTTGGATTATATGAATTAAAAATCTTTTTGGTAGATTCAATTTTGTTTGTTGGTAGAGCAATAATAATGTCATCAACATATCTTTTATATAATGGTACTGAGAATTTTAATTTTTCTAGACAAATTGTTTCCAGATCGATCATGACAATGTTGGATAGTATTGGAGCTAAAGGTGATCCCATATGTAATCCTGAGATTTGTTGGTAGATATTATCTTGGAATGTAAAGAATGTTGAGAACATGATGTATTCTATGGCTTTAATTATTTCTTGTAAAGGAAACGCTTTTGAGAATAAGTTTGATCTTTTTTGTAGGCTATGAATAACAAGTTGTAATGGGATATTGGTATAGAGAGATACAACATCAAATGAGACTAATTTGTAGTTGGGTGGAATTGAGATGTTGGAGAGTGACTGTTTTAAGTGGAAGCTGTCTTTGACGTGTGAGTTGGTCATGCTGATTAATTTAGAGAGTTTTGATTGTATAAATTCAGCTAGTTTGTGTGTTGGGCTAATTATTGATAATACTATTGGACGAAGTGGATAGTTTTTTTTGTGAATTTTTGGCAAACAATAGAGACGAGATAGGTTGCAATTTTCAGCTTTTAAATATTTGTATTTTGCTTCATCAATGATTTTTAGGGTTTTCCATCTGGAAAGAATATTGTTGATACCTTTTTGTAGAGAGTTGATGGGATTTTTATTAGTTAATTTGTAAATCGTGGAATCTGCGAGTAACTCATGGGTTTTTGTAGTGTAAACTGATTTTTTTAGAATGACTGTTGAATTTCCTTTGTCTGCCCGTGTAACTAAAAGTTGAGGGTTGTTTTTTAAGAATAAGGATGTGTGTCTTATGATTTGATTGGTGTTGGAGAATGATGTTGGAATATTCATTTTGTTTAAGATTTTGTTGAATTTTCCTTCTGATTTCTATTTGTCGAGGTTTGTCGAGTGAAAAATCTAGTTTGGCTTCAAGTTCAGAGATTGATTTGTAGATATGAGTTTTTATGTTTGAGAGTTTAAGGTAAGGAAAACAAAATTTTTCCCCCGACAGACAGAAATGTGGAAATGTGTAGGGGAATGTCTATGTTGGAGAAAATTTATGAGCCAGTCTTTGGTTTTGTTCAATGTGATTGTTGAATTTATATTGTTCAAAGGATCAATGGGAAGATTATTATTTGTGTGATGTTGTCTATTGGTGAGTGATGAGTATAAGATGTTGTGGTTTTGTGTTGTTTGATTTGTATTTTGATTAATTACGTGATGTATATTGTTGTGGTCCATATGTGTTTGTGATGATATTGTTTTTAAAAATCTTCTCGGTTGAAAATGTGATGATGTATGTTTTTGGTTCGATGAAATCTGAAATTTTGGACTTTTTTTTGGTGTGTTTCACATGAGAGTTTTGATAGTTTGTTTAGTTTTATTTATTCTAAAGTAAAAAATCTTTCTTTAATATTGTTTGGAGTCACGTTGATTGTTTCTGTGTTCTTTTCTATTTTTTGGTTTAGTATTTTTATTCGGAAGTCGAGATCGTCGATTTCTATGTTTAATAATGATTTGTGAAATTCGTGAGATAATCTATCGAGTTTTATTTTACCTTTGTTACTGGAAATTTGAATATTTACGTGTTTGGAAAAAATGTGTTTCGGTGTCAAACCTTCTTGTCTACATTTAAGTAAGAAACGAAGTTGTTGTTTAAGGAGTAAGGCCACTGTAACGGCCCAAAAAAAAAGGTTTTTTCACTAATTTTTTGCTCCCGAAATTGAAGGTATTTGAAAAAAAACTTTTAATGGTCTTATCGGGCATACATTAAACTTTATTATAAAATTTTTTTACAGTAAAAAAAAACAAAATGGCGGTTCCACAGCTATCTTCCCGGGACATGTTTTGCTTCCAGGGCTCCGCGGCACGCAGCACCACTGGTGCACTTTTGAATCTAGAACAAAAAAAAAAAACCATTAATCTAGAGGGCTATAGCTAGAGAATGTCGATCGGATTTTAAAAAGTATCAATTTTTGTGGATTTGGCGTGCGTTTGAAAAAAAAAATTGATTTTTGACGAAAAAAACGGCAAGTTTTTTGTTAATAAAAAATCAATAAATAAAGTTCTTGAAAATTCCGATCGACATTCTCAAGATAATGTAAATGTTCACATCTGGTTAAAATTTCAAGTAAAAAAAATGAAAATTGTTCGAGTTATGCTGCGTGCCATTTTGAAAACATGTCCCGGGAAGATAGCTGTGGAACCGCCATTTTGTTTTTTTTTACTGTAAAAAAATTTTATAATAAAGTTTAATGTATGCCCGATAACACCATTAAAAGTTTTTTTTCAAATACCTTCAATTTCGGGAGCAAAAAATTAGTGAAAAAACCTTTTTTTTTGGGCCGTTACAGTGGCCTTACTCCTTAAGGCGAGTCTTCGTGGCAGTGTCGTGTTTCCAATTCTTGAACGCTGCTAAGGTGAAATAGAATCACTATAGTGGATTTTTCATTGCTTCGGATTAGAAGAGTTTTCGCTTTTGTTTCATTAAAATCGGTGGACTCCTTGTATGTGATACTGCTATATTAACCCTAGAGATTCCATTTCTCGAGGGGTGGTTTCACCCCTTAAAACCGTTTTTCCGCCGATAAAAAAAAATACGTATCGCTTACTTTTCGGTGCTTTATAAGATATCCAAATATCAACAAAATCGAAGGAACCTGAGCGATGTTCCTTGTGGGAAACTGTGTAAAACCCGTATTGGTATAGGTCCCATATTCTTCTGAATGTCTAGTGCACAGACTCTTTTTTTTTCAAGTATCTACAGCAAGGTCTCAGGAGTGTTGGCCTTCCGCTGACCGGTTGATGCGCCAGCCGGTACACGGCCGAGCGGTCACCTCTCCGATTATCGGCCGTGCACGGCCTATTGAAATCGAGAACCTTCGTTATCAATCAGACACCAAGGTGGGCGCAGCCGACGACACAGCTAATACATACAGGGTGTCCCTCTTATCTCTGCCACCCGCAATAACTCGGTAATTATCGACGTCACGAAAAAATGTTCCATACAAAAGTTGTACGGTGTAAAGGGGGCCATCAAATGCGACCAATTTTTTTTTAATTTCCGGTGGAGGCGCTGACGCACAGTGAAGGTCACCTCCACTTTTTTTTAATAGAATGGTACATTTTTTTTCAACCTGCTTGTGGAGCACCTCAAGCCGCATAAAAACATTAGGAGGTCAAAGTCGTTCAAGGTCATTCAAGGTCACCTATTAAAATAAAATACAAATCTAAATATCTCTGAACACTACCAAATATTTGGTAGTGATCGGAGATATTAAGATTTGTATCATCGATACTGACCTTGAATGACCTTTAACGACTTTGCCCCCTCAATGTTTTTTATGCAGCTTGATGTGCTCCACAGGACGGTTGAAAAAAAATGTACCATTCCATTTGAAAAAGTGGAAGTGACCTTCACTCAGAGTTGGGCGTAATTTTATTTATAAATACGAATACGAATTTATTCACATCGTGATTTTCATGTGAATATAAATACATATTTATTCATACTTCACTTGTTTGTATAAACATGCTTGCATACAAATACAATTGTATTCACAAATATTTTGAACATACAAATAAATTCACAGGAAAAATTGTGAATATACACAAAAAAATGTGAATATTTACAAAAAATCCTGTGATTAAAAAAAAATCACATAAAAAATTGTGAATACAAAAAAATTCACAAAATAAGTTGTGAATTTTTTCGCAAGACAAATGAACATCAAATTCAGAATGATCGAATTAAAATTTGCAAAAAGAGTTTAAGTTTTAAATATTACATTATAAATATGAAAAAAATCACAAAATTAGTTGTCGATTTCCTCAAGTTGAAGGTAGATGGAAGGGAAGAAAAGCGTAAGAACTCACTTGTCGTGTAAATTTTAATATAATTGTCGTGAATTCGATTTTAATTTTCTTCATCTTGAGAAAATTCACAACTCATTTTGTGAATTTTTTCATATTTATAATGTAATATTTGAAACTCACGACTTTTTGCAAAAATTTCTTTGCCTCGACGGAATGTTTTCTCTCAAAATACGTAAGAACTCACTCTTGGTGTAAATTTTAATCTAATCATTGTGAATTTGATTTTAATTTGTCTTAAATACGAAAAAATTCACAACTTATGTTGTGAATTTTTTTGTATTTACAATTTTTTGTAAATACATTTGCATTCACAGATTTTGATGCGATTTTTTTTATAATTCAGAGAATTTTTTGTGAATATTCACAATTATTTACTGTGAATTTATTTGTATGTTCAGAATATTTGTGAATATAATTGTATTTGTATGCATGCATGTGAATACAATAAGTGATGTAAGAATAAATTTGTATTTATATTTACATGAAAATCACGATGTGAATAAATTCGTATTCGAATTTATTAATAGAATTACCCTCAACTCTGCCTTCACTGTGGGTCAGCGTCTGCACCGAAATGGAAAAAAATTGGTCGCATTTGATGCGACCAATTCCCTTCACACCGCACAACTTTTGTCTGGAACATTTTTTTGTGACGTCGATAATTACCGAGTTATTTCGGGTGACAGATATAAGAGGGACACCCTGTATGTATTAGCTACACGTTAGCGCATACGTATGCGCATAAATTTCGTTTTCTAGGCGGTCTAGTGTTTCTCAGCAGCATTAAGAGAAATAATAAGAATGAAAAAAGAAAAATGGAAACACATCGCAGAGAACGACTGCGAAGCAGATATCCGCGCAAGTGAAGGACGTAATTCAGATAAATTAGTATAACATTTATATACGAGGTTTCTCAAGGTTGTCAATTTTTTCAATTTTTTCAATTACCAAGTATAATCGAAGCTCAGTGTGGCAATCGGCTCATCGAGAGGGAAGATATATTTAGGCGAGGAAAACATTTTCTGATTCTCATGATTTTTTTAAAGGGGTTATATGTAGTTAAAATTTTCAAAAAATCGATTTTTATTTTTTTTCGTAATGTATATATATTTAAGTACGCACACAGAACATTTCTTGTTAATCCGTCGAATATTCTCGAAGTAACACGCACATTTGTAATGACGTGTCAGAGCGTTCGAAAATGCTTTTGAAACATTAAACGCGTTTTTCTCAAAACTGTGTTTTTAAAGTCGGTGAGCAAGATTTCACGGAAACGGCTGAACCGATCAGTCTCAAATTTTAACACAATATTTTCAAGTATATTTTTTAATAATTAATGGAAGGTATTTTCTCACCGATAAATAATTGCCATTTTTTAAACAATTTAAGGCCAACATTTTTGTCGTAAATCGATTTTTTTTAGAAGCCGCCATTTTGTCAAAAGTTATTATTTTGCTTATTCCTTCGATCAATTACAAGATAATACATTATATCAACGAAATATTTTTGGTTTTTTCATTTTAGATGATCCAGTCCAGAGATATCGTGCTCACCCCGAGACGCCTTTTTTTAGAGGTGCTCCCGGAGATCAGCTATAGCAGCTTTCAAAATAATTATTTTTACAAATACATTTTTTTTAAATACAGTTAAAAGTTACCATAATATGTGTACAAATTTGTACGTTACTAGCTTTAAAGGTCTTCTCAAGAAAAATTCTTGAAAAATCGATCTTTTTGGGCCTCCTGACTGTATGTAACCCCTTAAGGAAAGATTTGTTCACCTTTTTTTCAGACGTGGAGCATGTTTTATTACTACTGTTGGCTGTGACATGGTATTTACTTTACTAATCTTTGAAATTGGCGGATGTATGGCACACACAATTTGGTATGAATCTTTCTAACCTCATTGTCTAAAACATGACCCTAAATGTTGTTGAAATTTAAAAAAAAAAGTATTTTTATTACAAAATATAGTCATTTTTTTCGGAAATTCAATCTTTTTGTTTCAAAGCGGACCATTTAATCGATTTTCAACATTTATCACATTTTCTTGGTTCATATTCCGCGTGTGAGTGTTAGCGAAAGAAAAATCTTCGCATGTTTTTTTGTCAGATTAACAGCGGGGTAAAGTTAATTCGGCGAAAAAAAGGCATGTTTTTAAGATTTTTTTTTGGCGTAACGAATAGGGTTCGTTTATTGAAAAATTTACATATAATAAAGTAACATGTGAACAACATTCTCCTAAATTTGCATTGCAAAATATTCAAAATTGAACGAGTGAAAATTAAACCCCGGAGGCGCCTCGAAAAAAAGTTGGTTTGCGGTGTGCACCATAACTCGCAACAGAATCATTTGAAACAAAAAAATCAAAATGCATTTGTTAAAGGAGATGTTTCTCGAGGTAATGACGGGAGGATTTTTTTTTTCGATTTTTCGATTTTTCGTAGCACTTGGGAGCCAAAAACCCGATTTTGGCTAAAAAAAATCGGCTAATATGTTGTTGAAAAATTAGTAATTATTAAAAAAAAACAAAAAAGCTCTCGACAATACCTGGTGAATTATGTGAAGAAGTACTGTGCAAAATTTCAAAGCGATTGGTCCAGTAAATTTTGAGTTATCGTGCACACGGACTTCAAATATGACAAGTCTCAGAAAAACGGTTTGAAAAACGCAGAAGAGAAGAGAACGACATGGAGCAATAGACGCTCAAATACTCATAACTTCGTCAATTTTACTCCGATCGACTTGAAATTTTAACACAATATTCTTGATATATTATGCATTCATTTTAAATTTTATGCATTCATTTAAAAATTTAAAAATAAAAAAAAAATTAAATACTTTACCCCGCCCTTAATCCCGCCGACGCTACGTGTCACGCCGCCCGACAACATCCGCCGCAACCGGTTTAAAATACAGTGCCATACCTCCGCCATTTTTAAAAACTAATTTTTTTTAAATGCCAAAAGCAGTAATAAAATATACCCTAAGTCTCAAAAATGATGAAGAAATCTTTCCTTTAAAAACAATTATTAAAAACAGTAATTTATTCCTCGCTTAAAGGTATCTCCTCCCGTAATGGATCTGCCGCGAGAATCACGCTTTGAAGCAAACCTGGATTGCAATTTTTTTTTTCTAATCGGCGAGGTTTTAGCGCGACTAAATTCTCCCATGTTTTATTTTATTTTCTCGTGTCGTAACTGCCCCCCCCCCCCCCAAACGGGTTAAAAAACTAAAAATGTGGCTCATAGTTGGCACGGTAAAATTGCAATTCAAATGCAAATAGGCTCTTTAAAATTGAGAGAGTGAGTGTATATTTGTTTGAATGCCGCGTCACGCCCGAACGTCCACGGAATTTGAATTTTGACACACGCAATTTTTCGGTAGCTGATTTTTTTTTGAATGTTTAATGCGTCCGTGCCAAATTTGTTAACTGAAGTGACGACGGAACGCTTGGTGTTTTTAGCCAAGTAGTAAATTGTTTGGGAACTCGAGTTAAGGAGCCAGTCCACTTTGGAGCCACGAAAAAGCCTATTTTCCCGATTTTTTTTGCGGATTTTTAAAAATATATGAATATAAAAGTTGTTGGGCTTAATAAATAAAGTCTTGAAGTACATTTTGAAAAATTTAATTCATTTTTATTCATTTTTGAGTACAAAAACTATAGTTCAACGTAACGCCTCAAAAATAGGTGGGCTAGGTAGCTCCATCACAACTCGGCGACGGCTTGTCTGAAACAAAAAAATCAAAGTCAATTGGATTCAGTATGACACCAGCTACGAAATGACCCTCGGATATAAAGTTTCATCAAAAAATAAAAAAATGGCAGATGAAAAACGAAAAAAGTGAAAAAACGCGTTTTTTGCAGTTTTTTGCAAAAAAATAAGACTAAAAATCAAAATTTTAAAACCACCGAGGGTCATCTTGTTGCGAATCATGTTTACGATATGTGGTTTAAATTTCAAGAGAATCGCTTTATTAGTTTTAGAGATACGATGGAGCTAGTTTTTGAAAAAGTTGTTTCGAGAAAAACGCGTTTGAAGTTTATACTATGAAAAACTCTTACCTAAACTCAATCGGCAATTCCTGCACCGTACAAAATCCCTTCTGACTGCTCATCATCGTCGATTTCTTCAAGTCTTGCTTGTTGTCGATTTTTTGAAATTTTCAAAGTGGACTGACCCCTTAAGATATAAAAAATCTTTTTTATTACATTTTTGGAGAAAAAGACGTTACTATTGTCCTCGTTATTTTTTTCATTTCCCGCTGTACTATTGCTCAGCCGTTTATTCATGATCATTTGTATATGTAAAACAAAATTAGACAAGATCTTATTTAATAAATATTAGTTTTTATCTAATTTTATTTAATAAAAATTAGAGAAATTAATGTTCATCTCCAACTACTACTTATCCTCTACTGTCACTATTTTTGACGATTATTGAGAAAGAAATTATTTCAGAATCTGTTGCTTAGTTCTTTTTTTTGGGAATTTTCGGAATTAATTTGAGGAGTTATTCAACAGTTGAGTTTTTAAATTATTTTTTATTATTTCTTATTTGCCCAATTTTATAGATATTAATTTTAAAAAGCGGTGATATCGTAAGAATTTTTTACTTTCAGATTTTTGCATACATCTTTTTGTTACTCATTTCGAAAGTAACTTTCTCACGAATAATTATAATTTTTATTAGACCTCTTCTATAATTAATTTGACAAGTTATTTAATAATCAATTTTTTAAAGAATGCTCGCACTTTGAATATTACATTTAGTCATATTCAATTGTAAGAACTTTTAACCCAATTTTCAAAAACTTATCGAAAAAACAATTTTAAGGAATTTTGAGAAATCCAACTAAAATTGAAACATTTTTAATGAATGTCAGAAGAAAAACATTTTTTTTAAAGAGATTCAATGTATTTATTTAGCATTTTTATCCCCCCCCCCGTTGCACTAGTGGATAGAACGCAGCTGGAGAAAAAAAAACTGTACCGCAGAAGACATTGAAAAAGTGTGTTTTGACCGAACGAGAGACACACGACAGACGAGACTGTGCACAAAAACTTGATGGACCGCGATTGATCGCGATCTTTGATTCTTCGGTATGTTTTTATATCTCCGCTGTTGCAACGTTGTTTGAACAACACTTCAGCATGCAGTTGGATCGTTATTTTTACCTCAAAATAAATAGAACAAAAAATATCCCAGATATTCTGACGTTGTAGCGAATTTATTGGATCTTTCGAAATCTCATATGCGTGTAGAGCGGTGAGCGAAGTAATAGGTACGACCGCCCCTTGCTATAGCATGGGATACCGTACCTATTAACGGGTTATACGAAGTTAGAAATTTCAAAAACCGATTTTTTTAAAATGCATTTTCGGGATGAACAAATATGTGAGTATATTCCCTGAAAATTTCAAATCGATCCATCGAATATTCTCAGAAATACACACATATTTGTAAGGACGCTCGGAGCGCTACAGAGTAAGCGCGCGAAACTTCAAAACGCGTTTTTCTTAAAACGGTGTTTTCAAAGACGGTGAGCACGATTTCTCAAAAACGGCTCAACCGATCGGTCTGCAATTTTAACACAACCTTGTCAGATATATTTTTCAGGTATTGATGGAAGGTATAAGATTTCCGATGATTATTTATTTATTTTTTCAACGATTTAACGAAAAAAATGTTGTCGACAATCGAAATTGTTTCTTTCCGGAGTCACCATTTTCGTCAAAAATTAAAATTTCGACTATTCCTTCGATCAATACCTGGATTCATCTATCCCCTAAAATAATCTTTTTGGTTTTTTTCATTTTAGATAATCCAAACCGGAGATACTTTGCTCACAGCCGGACACTTTTTTTGGGGGCACCTCCGGGAGACTTGCTACAGGGGCAATGTTAATGAATATTTTTGAAAATAAAAAATGCCAATCTAAAGCTTAAAGATGCCACTACACTGCCTAAAACTTTTCGTTTTGCCCAAATGAAATCCTTTTCCAGAAAAAAATCGTGAAAAAATGACTTTCTTTGGCCTTGCAACTGCCTATAACACCTTAATTCGGGGACTTAAGGGGACTTAAGGGGTGGTGTAGAGCACGAAAATTTCACCTATTTTCACGATTTTTTTTGCCATTGAAATTTTAAAAACGATGTTTCAACTTTTCGGGCTTATTACTATGTTTATTGAACATACAATTTTTTTTTTTTTTTTTTTTTTTTTTCATTTTAAAAACAATATTTATTATTATAAAAATGCCGCTGAAGATGACCCTCTCAATAAAACGGACCCGGACGGCGTAGGTGATTTCGAGACTTCTACTCATCTGAAACACAAAATTCAAGAAGAATCTTAATCATAAAAAGTGCAGTTATGGTCGGAACTAGAACAAATCGAAAAAATTAAAAATTGACAAAATGGCGCGCTTTTGAAAAAAAAGTTCGTAAAATCGGGTCTTTTTTCACTAGTTTTTAGTGTAAATAATAGGAAATTATTTAAATAAAATTATGATTCTAGTTCCGACGATAGCCATACATTTTGTGAACAAAATATCCAAATTTCAAGTTATTCGGTTGAATAGTTTTTTTGTTTTCACCACCGCCGTGTCGTTTCGAGATAAATGAGTTTAACGGCGGGGTAAAGTTAGTTTGGCGAAAAAAGGCATGTTTTAAGATTTTTTTTGGCGTAACGAATAGTGTTCGTTTATTGAAAAATTTACATATAAAAAAGTAACATTTGAGCAACATTCTCCTAAATTTGCATTGCAAAATATTCAAAATTGAGCGAGTGAAAATTAAACCCCGGAGGCGCCTCGAAAAAAAGTTGGTTTGCGGTGTGCACCATAACTCGAAACAGAATCATTTGAAACAAAAAAATCAAAATGCATTTGTTAAAAGAGATGTTTCTCGAGGTAATGACGGGAGGATTTTTTTTTTCGATTTTTCGTAGCACTTGGGAGCCAAAAACCCGATTTTCGCTAAAAAAAATCGGCTAATTTGTTGTTGAAAAATTAGTAATTATTTAAAAAAAACAAAAAAGCTCTCGACAATACCTGGTGAATTATGTGAAGAAGTACTGTGCAAAATTTCAAAGCGATTGGTCCAGTAGATTTTGAGTTATCGTGCACACGGACTTCAAATATGACAAGTCTCAGAAAAACGGTTTGAAAAACGCAGAAGAGAAGAGAACGGCATGGAGCAATAGACGCTCAAATACTCATAACTTCGTCAATTTTACTCCGATCGACTTGAAATTTTAACACAATATTCTTTATATATTATGCATTCATTTTAAAAAATTTTAAAAATAAAAATAAAAATTTTAATACTTTACCCCGCCCTTAAAGTTTGAGGTACAGATATTTTATCTAGATATAAGGTACAGACGCGGACCGCTCTCTACCTGGTTAATGGACTGTCGAAGCTATAATATTGGGAATTTCCGCATGAAAATTTTACAGTATATTCTTAAGATACTATACTTTCGAAATATCGAGAAAAAAAAATCGATTTTTTTAAATTTCTAGACCACCGGGTCCCCTTAATTTCCGATGAATTCTAATAAATTCGGAGCGAAATTATGGCGGATATAATTAACGGGGGAAATAATTGAGCACAGGGATAATTGCTGACGGGTCTATGTACCTGTAGGATTGATTTATTACGGAAGTAATTAATGATAAAGTTGGCGTTGGAATTCAACGAACATAAATTCTTTTTAATTACTCAATTTTTTTCGTGCCGTCCCTATGAAAATCACTCGAGCATTCTGACGCATTTTCATCAGAGATTCGCAAACAGAGATTGCAAAAAAAAGATTTTGGATAATAATAAAAATGAAGAAATATAAAATGGGGGGAAAAATCGTTGCATACCAATAGTGCAAACTTCGGGGTTTTAGTAATTAACTACGAGGACAATTGCTGGAATAATCGATTCGTAATTAATTATGAGGATAAATAGTTACAGGGCTAATTATTCTCGCTGCAAACGTAATTCATTACTAAATAAGCGCAACAATAACGAAGTACTGGTATAATTAACGGCAGCCATGATTCAATTCGTGAATAATTGAGTATACAGGGTGTTAGGTAGGTCGATGCAAAGCCTTAAGGGGGTGGTAGGTCACCTCGTTAGGAACATATCTAAACTAGGTTACCTTAGTCCAAAGTCTAAGAATTTCGAGTTATCATAGTATGATTTTATCATCATGGTATGGTGATAAAAATACCTCTTATGTTAATGATATTATAAAAAATTGGCATTAATACAAGAGGTAGACGAGTTAGTACCTAATATTGGGCAATTATCCAAAAATCATAATTACCATGATAACTCGAAATTCTTAGACTTTGAACTAAGGCAAACTTGTAGATTTTTTTCGCCATTTAAAAATTCGATAAAAATATAATACCGAGAATGCCACATTCTAGAATGTTCAAAGTCATATTCTGAATTTTTATGAGTCATTCGGAACGATACGATGAACGCGGCAATCGTATTATAGTTAGAACGTGTGGACGCGAAGGGTTAAATAACCGTGATTTTCGGGTCGTCACAGAAGTCTTAAGGGGTCGTCTCAATTTAACCGCTCAAAAAGCTGCTTTCATGAATTTTTGTTGTTCGGTTTATATTATAGATATTGATATAAAAGTTCTTAAACTTAAGGCGTTGGGCCACAGTAACGGGTATAAAATCATGTGCGAATTGAACTATTTTTTTTCGCATGAAAAAGTGATTCTCCCTTAAAATTAATTACACATCTATTTAGTATGAATATCAAGCTGTTAGAAAAAAATATATATATTTCTTCGATATACAAAATGGCCGACTACTCGAAACTTCTCGAAACAGCTTATTTCCATTTGGCGTGACAAAAAACTTCAACAATTTTCACTCCATTTACTTCAAATTCAAAAGTTATGTTCCTAATTGTATTTCGCAGAGAAGTACGTACGGAATTTCTTATTAATCGAAAACTTCTCATTTTATGAGTAGTTTATGAGCAGTTAAAAATAAACGTTTCACTGAAAATTCATTTCTTGTTCAAATACCGACAACTTTTGAATAAAACAGTATTTTTTAAATTCCGTACGCACTCCTCTAGGTATTCGAATGTAGATTGACGAGAATTTTTGTTTTTCGTTCTAGATAAAAAAAATTGTAGATGCTAAATGTCACGCCGCGGAGCGCCTAAAAAAGATATCAAAAGAAAATATTAGTATTCGGCCATTTTTTACATCGAAACAAAAAAATCTATTTTTTTTAACAGCTTGATATAGCTTGATATATAATATTGAATTCACTTTTTCATACGAAATGTTTTTGTTAAGGGCGGGGTAAAGTATATACATTTTTTTTCTTCATTTTTTTCGATTTTTTAAATGAATGCATAATATATCAAGAATATTGTGTTAAAATTTCAAGTCGATCGGAGTAAAATTGACGAAGTTATGAGTATTTGAGCGTCTATTGCTCCATGCCGTTCTCTTCTCTTCTGCGTTTTTCAAACCGTTTTTCTGAGACTTGTCATATTTGAAGTCCGTGTGCACGATAACTCAAAATCTACTGGACCAATCGCTTTGAAATTTTGCACAGTACTTCTTCACATAATTCACCAGGTATTGTCGAGAGCTTTTTTGTTTTTTTTTTAATAATTACTAATTTTTCAACAACAAATTAGCCGATTTTTTTAGCGAAAATCGGGTTTTTGGCTCCCAAGTGCTACGAAAATCGAAAAAAAAAATCCTCCCGTCATTACCTCGAGAAAAATCTCCTTTAACAAATGCATTTTGATTTTTTTTGTTTCAAACGATTCTGTTGCGAGTTATGGTGCACACTGCAAACCAACTTTTTTCGAGGCGCCTCCGGGGTTTAATTTTCACTCGCTCAATTTTGAATATTTTGCAATGCAAATTTAGGAGAATGTTGTTCAAATGTTACTTTATTATATGTAAATTTTTCAATAAACGAACACTATTCGTTACGCCAAAAAAAATCTTAAAAACATGCCTTTTTTCGCCGAGTTAACTTTACCCCGCCGTTAAATTCACACCTGATTTTATACCCGTTACTGTGGCCTAACGCCTTAATAAATATACTTTCGAAATACATACGAATTATTTATTTATTTATCGAACCCAAACAAACTTTAAACGCGTGTTTCTCGACACAACGTTTTTCGACGGCTTGTTGATAAAATCTTCGAAACTACTGAACCCATCCTTATTAACTTTCAACCACATATTCATTACAACTATAGCCATAGCGCATATCAAGGATATTTTTTAAACTTTTATATTTACTATTTTTTTGCCAAAAACGCTGACAAAATTTTGTTTTTTCGACAATTGTCCGCCATTTTGTTATTTTTGCATATATACAAAATCGTATGATCTGCGCTATAGCCATTAACATACTGAATCCAAAACCGTTTAATTTTTTTTATTTCCTATTATCCATCTCCGAGATTTCATCAACAGCGCAGACCTACAATTTTTTTGGTCATTTTTTCAACTATCATTTTCGTCGATAAATAATGACCTAAATAAATAAACTATATTTTTCAAATTTATTCCGTAAGTGTATTTCTTAAGGGGAGATATACACCTACGAACCGGAAAAAGGTCATTTTTGTGAATTTTTTCAAGGAAAACTATTTGAAATTTCGGATTGGGGTTTTAATTATCTAAAAGTATATACAGTCAAAAATATGTTTTATTTTCTTCATTGAAAAATATCAAAAATATACAAGGATATTGTATGATCCTTGGAGCGTCGTAAAAAATCTGCGTATACGGCACTCACTGGCGTTTCTTCGAAAATCATCTGAAAAAGAAAAACCAAAAAGATGATTAAATTAGATACTATAATCTAGTACTTGTCATAGCCGATTTTGAAAATATCGATTTATGACAAAATGGCGGACGTTTGAACATAAATAGTGATTTGTGGGCAAAAAATTAGTTATTATTTTGCCTATAAAACAAAAACTAAGTAACGGAAAAAAATCCTATGACAAGTACTAGATAATGGTGTATAGAATAACCACCAAAAACTTCGAGGCAATCGGTTCATTGGTTTCCGAGAAATTTTGGGTACCGATTTGAAAAACGTGGTTTTGAGAAAAAAACGCGTTTGAAAATTTGGGAATGAATACATCATGAAATTTGTCAACTAACATGGAATCATCGATACCAGGCCCATAGAGTAGGTCTTCTACGGTCGACGGAATGTTCATAGCTTCTAAATCCTCGACCTCGACCATCTAGGTGTATATCTCCCCTTAAGGGAGACTTTGTCCTTGGAGTGCCATATTTCAGGTATTTACATTTTATTTTTTTTTAAAGGAAACGAGTAAAGCTGTTTGAGTGCGGTTTTTTCTTGCTTTTATTCATGATAAACAGAACGTTAAACATTTTTTTTCAAAAAAAAAAACCAAAATGGCGGCCGTTGTAGCTCCGCGAAAACAGGTCCTCAAATCGCGGGAGGTAAACGGCTGACATCACTGCCCCCTCTTTGTTGATCTGAAACACAAATTCAAAGCATATTATCAATCTGTGACCCTTTAGTCATGGAATGACGGATGGGTTTTTCGTTTAGTACAAATTTCGGAAAATGGCGGCAATTTAAAAAAAATCGAATTTTCGCGTTTTATTCGCATAAAAAGATAAATAATAAATGCAAAAATGTATCTATCGAAAAAACGATCCGTCATTCCGTGAAGACATATTTTCTGAGTATGCTCTCCAAATTTCAGGTCGATATGTTAATTACAGCGGTCAGGAGAATGTCAGCCATTTTTAAAAACGTGTTTTCGAGAAAAACGCGTTTAAAGTTTTGTAATGTGTTTACACAAATGTGTTTATAATTACCGCTAATCGGCAATGCCTGGTCCATAGAGGCATCCCTCCTCTTCTTCTAGCTGCTCATGTTGAGCCGCTAACATCTCCCGCTAAATTTCAAGGACAAAGTCTCCGCTAAGTGTGACAACTTTTATATCAATATCTATAATATAAACCTGTCAAAAAAATCATAAAAACAGCCTTTTTAGCGTCTAAAGGGAGAAGACCCCTTAACCTGTAACTTCCGTCTGAAAAAACGAATGTACAAGAACTATCTACGCTTCGATATCAGTGAGACATCCGCGTCTGAAAAAAGCGAATCTGTATCCTTTAGTGGTTTGTTCTTCCGGTGGAACAACATTTCGATTGCGTTCCGAGTTGACGAATGACCCAGATATCCTAACCTCAAAAGTGTCGGGGCGACGTGAAACAAAAGCTGAAAGTGCAGAAAAATACATGCCGACGCAGCTTGCTATTGCAACTTACGCGCGAATTCCCGCTGACCGAACGATACGCGATATCGCGGCGCGTACAATTTCTCGCACGTAATTATCGTGTAGTCCGAGCCGACGAACGCGAACATTGTAGGTTATGTAGTTGCGTCACAGCGAGATTACGTCACCTCTCCTCCGTGCGACGCGCCGAGCGAATTTTATTCGCTGGCTTGTAGTTTCGGACTCGCGCGATTGGTCACCGAGGGCCAATGGGAATTGCCGGACTGCCGTAGTGGCGCTTGGGAGCATATCGCAACCAGGGTTCCTTAGCGGCCAGCTCCCGTTTTGTTTTTTGGGGGATTTGATGAGATAAAACAAAGAACCAAGGACGGAAATGAGGGACATCATGCTGTTTTCAATAAAATGCTCTGTTATGGTATCAGTGGCGACATTTATTAATAAAAGAAGACATTTTAATACGCAACGCATCGTAGTCGTTGAGGGGTTAGGCCACAGTAACGGGTATAAAATCATGTGCGAATTTAATAATTTTTTTTCGTAAGAAAAAGTGATTCACTCATAAAATTAAATACACATCTATTTAATATGAATATCAAGCTGTTAGAATTTTTTTTATATACAAAATGGCCGACTATTTTTTACCTAAAACAAAAAACAAAAATTCTCGTCAATCTACATTAGAATACCTAGAAAAGTAAGTACGGAATTAACAATAATATTGTTTTATTCAAAAGTTGTAGGTATTTGAATTGAGTTGTAGGTATTTGAATGAATTTTCAGTGAAAAATTTCATATAAAACTGCTCATAAAATGAAATTTTTTCGATTAATCAGAAATTCCGTACAAACTTCTCTGCGAAATGTAATTAGGAACCCGAGTAAAAATGAATATATATAAACATATATAATTGTATATTAATTGATCATATAAAATTGTATACAAAAATTGGCCCGATAGAATTTGATATATTTGTATATAAACGTATACAATTGTATATACTAATATACTAACGTACATAACTTATATTAGTACACACAATTGTATACGTCGATATACAAATATATAAAATTCTATCGGGCCAATTTTTGTATATAATTGTATATGATCAATTAATATACAATTATATATGTTTATATATATTCATTTTTACTCGCGTTTATATTTTATAATTCAACGTTTCAATGTAAAATACGTTGATATGTTTTGTCATGTAGAAAAAAGCTATTGTGACACATATTATACCAGTTGAAAAAAGCGATGACATTTTGTTAGTAAAATATCAAAAAAAAAAACTAATATTAATCAACTGATCAGAATTGGAAATTATCTCTGTAAGAAATCAAATAATTGTAATCATATTTGGTAAATATATTGCATCAATACATAATTTGGTAACTTTTAATCAACAATCTTTTGATTTACCTGCTTCCATACACAAATAAAACCAAAGAAAACTTTTTCTATATCTAATCATATATGATGCCATATAAAGATATAAACAATTATATGTATTTCAAAAGAAAATAAAAGTCCTCATATACAGTCATATACAATTTTATATACCGTAAATAAAGTTTTCACGTATATATATAATTATATACAACACTATATTGAATTATAAATAACTGTATATGATATTATATCTAATTATATAAA
The DNA here is from genome assembly GCA_964007375.1 of Ophion obscuratus. NCBI lineage: Eukaryota > Metazoa > Arthropoda > Insecta > Hymenoptera > Ichneumonidae > Ophion > Ophion obscuratus. The sequence goes on along the minus strand of OZ023313.1, from coordinate 65,303,666 downwards.
CTCCCTATAAAAATAGTGTCTCCATATATAATTATACACAGACCTATGTAACATTTTATCAAATCAAATTTGATTGAATTACATTTATATCGGATTATATATACGAATGTAAGGGTTATATACAATTATGTATAAACCTATATATAAATATATATGATTGTATATAATTTTTATATAATTGTATCTAAGTATAAACAATCATTTTTACTCGGGAACATAACTTTAAAATTTGAAGTAAATCAAGTGAAAATTGTTGAAGTTATTTGTCACGCCAATTGGAAAAAAGGGGTTTCGAGAAAAAACGCGTTTAAAGTTTTAGGTACTCTATGGCCGTGCCAGAGGTGGGCTTACGTTATACGCTCAAAGTCGGTGGAAAAAAAGTGTTCTTGCTTTAAATCGAATAGTTACTTATTCTTATGATGATAAAGCACCGTTTTAGCGAAAAAACCGATTTTTTGAATATTATACTGTGGCCTTTCCCCTTAATTAAAGCCAATAGTAGGTACTTAGTTATTTAATAATGAGAAAAAAATAAAAAATATCCATCATAAAAACAAATAAAAAATTACCTTTTTCGTATGGTATACTTGGTATTATTTTTTGCCGGTTTACGAGCTTCTTCGTTTTCTATACTGAAATTATAAAATTCTTTACATTGCATGCTGAAGTTCGACTTTATTTGTATATTCCGCTTTTAATGTCAATGTCTAACTTATTTCGGTTTTTGGTCCACGCATTCCTACACACGGAAAAAATCCTTTCAGCCTGGGCGTTAGACACGGGGATGAAAAGGTATGATACGGGGATGAAGGTATGGCATGGTCTTCTAAAGTGGGTTTTCGAAACTGGCGTGCCGCATAGCTAAAAAACCTAATCGACCGGTTCTCATGAAATTCGGTATAAATCTTTCTGACCTCATTGTCTAAAACATGAACGCAAATATTTGTGAAAATGGAAAAAAAAGTTCTTTTTTGAGTGCAAAATGTAGCCTTTTTTGAAAAAATCAATCTTTTCGTTTCAAAGCGTACCGTTTAATCGATATTCCCCAATTGTCACTTTTTCTTGGTTCATATTCTCCGTATGAGTGTTAATAAAATAAACATCTTTGTTGGTTTTGTGTCAGACTAATCCCGCTGACGCTACTTGTCACGCCGTCTGACAAAATCCGCCGCAACCCGTTCGGAAGACCCTTGCCATACCTTCGCCATTTTATAGATTAATAATTATAAAAAAATACCATGTAACAGTCAAAAGTAGTAAGAAAGCATAGCCTAAGTCTCAAAAATGGTGAGCAAATCTGTCCTCAAAAAAAAAAAATATGAAAATCAACCATTTTTCCTCGCCTAAGGGTATGTTTCCCCTTAAAAACCATATACTACTCGTTTTCATTTAAATCAAACAACTTTTCGAATTCACCTCCGCCATATTGGATCTGCCATTTCAAAATTTGAAAATCTGATATCAGATTCGGCTTCAGGGACCTCAAAAACCGTAACACTGAGATCATAGGGTAAGTCTAGGAATTTTTTTTTCCGACACAAATGTGGCACGACAATTTCATTTCCGCCACACTGCTAAGGGATTAATTCGCATATAAATAAATGTCCAAACGACTTTCAATCATCATACTTAAACCTTCAACATCAATTTTTAAACTAACTTTGATTTTTGGATTGTCACAGTAGCCTAACCCCATAAGTACAGAAAGTGTGTAAAGATTGAAAGTAATTCTTCTGTTTCCAGCAAAATTTCAAACCACGCATACATATATAATTTTTTTTACCATTTTTTCTCCATCGGGGTAACGGGTCTTGGGGGCCATTCATAAAACACGTGACGCAAATTTTATCAATATTCGACCCCCCTCGTGACCGGTGCTGATCCTGAAAATTACGTGATATGGAACCCCCCCCCCTTCTGCTCTCATTTTTTTCAACAGAAAGAAGCAAGTAAAATACTGAAACCATTTTAATAAGCTATTTCAGAACGGACCATTTATATTGTTTACTTCAGGTAAATATATATGTAATATATAAAAACGTACAATTTATACGTGGGGTCGTCCATTAACGGCGGGGTAAAGTTAATTCGGCGAAAAAAGGCATGTTTTTAAGATTTTTTTTTGGCATAAGGAATAGTGTTCGTTTATTGAAAAATGTACATATAATCAAGTAACATTTGAACAACATTCTCCTAAATTTGCATTGCAAAATATTCAAAATTGAGCGAGTGAAAATTAAACCCCGGAGGCGCCTCGAAAAAAAGTTGGTTTGCGGTGTGCACCATAACTCGCAACAGAATCATTTGAAACAACAAAATCAAAATGCATTTGTTAAAGGAGATGTTTCTCGAGGTAATGACGGGAGGATTTTTTTTTCGATTTTTCGATTTTTCGTAGCACTTGGGAGCCAAAAACCCGATTTCCGCTAAAAAAATCGGCTAATTTGTTGTTGAAAAATTAGTAATTATTAAAAAAAAAACAAAAAAGCTCTCGACAATACCTGGTGAATTATGTGAAGAAGAACTGTGCAAAATTTCAAAGCGATTGGTCCAGTAGATTTTGAGTTATCGTGCACACGGACTTCAAATGTGACAAGTCTCAGAAAAACGGTTTGAAAAACGCAGAAGATAAGAGAACGGCATGGAGCAATAGACGCTCAAATACTCATAACTTCGTCAATTTTACTCCGATCGACTTGAAATTTTAACACAATATTCTTGATATATTATGCATTCATTTAAAAAATGAAAAAAAAAAATTAAATACTTTACCCCGCCCTTAAGGCCTTAAGCCACTCTAGAGGCCGAAAAATAGGCTTTTTGGGGTTTTTTGTTTCAGAAAAACTACAAAATAAATCGAGATTACAAAAGAGGGTGTTTATCATACATATCAGTGACTGTATACAATAATTTTTTTAAAGCGATTTATTTCAAAATGGCGGCTGTGCAGCGTTTATCTTAAAACTACATTTTTTAAGTTGGCCGGAAACATAACTCGACAATTTTCAACCGATTTACTGGAAATGTTGAATATATCTGGAAAAATACATTGTCTATGGAAGTACGTAGGATTTTTTTTATATTGCATGGTTCGTTTGTTATTAAAAAGTCATGCGTCACGCGTTTTATTTATGGCCACTTGAGATATTTCATTGGTTCCATTTGAAATAGGACAATCGGTATACGTGTATCTTTTTGTAAAGCCTTAGGCCACAAGAAACGGCTACAACATGGTGTGCGAATTTTACACATCTATTTAGTCTGAATATCAAGCTGTTAGAAAATATATACATTTTTTTTTCGATGTACAAAATGTCCGACTACTCGAAACTTCTCGAAACACCTTTTTTTCCAATTGGCGTGACAAATAACTTCAACAATTTTCACTCGATGAAAATTCATTTCTTATGTTCGAATACCTACATCTTTAGAATAAAACAATATTTTTCAAATTCCGTACGTGCTTCTCGATGTATTCTAGTGTAGATTGACGGGAATTTTTGTTTTTTGTTCTAGGTAAAAAATTGTGGATGTTAAATGTCACGCCGCGGAGCACCTCAAAAATATAACAAACGAAAATATTAGTAGTCGGCCATTTTGGACATCGAAAAAAAATATATATCTTTTCTAACAGCTTGATATTCATACTAAATAGATGTGTAATTAATTTTATGAGTGAATCACTTTTTCATACGAAAAAGAATTGTTAAATTCGCACATGATCTTATACCCGTTACTGTGGTCTAACCCCTTAAATCAAATTACACACTAGATGACTTAGGAGACTGATTGAAACAGAAAAAATGCACGTGAGTGTGTGAGTCCCGGTCTAACAATAATCCTGAAACAAACTAAAACGATGCCTGCTGTTTCCCTTCTAAAAGAAACTCGCTCGAATGTGCGTTCTCGTGACAAACTTTTCCTCAGGAAGCCTCTCCCATTTTTTCTCAGTCTAACAAGCCTGAGACGTCACTCGTCTCATGTCTCGCGTCACGCGCGACTGCGAACTTTGAGCCTTTCGTCGGTTCACGAAACAAACGAAACAACAACAAGAAGCACGAAAAAGGTACAACTCTTTTTGCCCGATCGTACGAGACGGTGGGTCCGTTTGGTTTCGTTTTTGCAGTAGGCATTGTGAAACTTTGAACTTGAGGAGCAGCAGAAAGTAACTAAACACATAGGTGGCGTGGGTGTTGACAAGTTCACGAGGCGCGATGACGCGAATTGTTCGATTGCACGGAGCGCTGCTGCGCTAGGCGAGGTGGCTGGGACGAAGAAGAGGACGCGTCTAACGGCGTGTCAGTCGTGGGCGCGGAGTGGGGGGTGCGGCGCGAGTCGCAGGAGTGGTGGGCGCCACGCCGGTCGCCGGAGTGTGGGGCGCCGCGCCGGTCGCAGGAGTGGGGGCTCACGCGCGGCAGCTGCGCGCAGCGGGAGGGGGAAGCGCCGCGTGTACGATATTCGTATAGACGGCGGTAAAAGGCGAGCATCGTCAGTCGAGCGCGACCGCGTGTGAGGATAGTTGGTGCGGTCGGTTAAGGCCAGAACGGTGTAATTTTTTTTTTGGTTTCTCGTAATATCAACGCATCGGCAACCGTCGCGACGAATCTTTTCGGTGGCTTGATGTAAATTTCCAAACGATCGTGAGATAAAAATCGGTGAAAAAGAAAATCGTGACACACAATTGACACGGAGTGCGCTGGTATTTTTCACCGGTGAATCCGTCGATCCGTGCGCGTTGAGGCGGAAGAGAAAAACCGCCGCTCCTTATCGTTTGCCTTTTTTCGAAAGATTCTCGATCGGCGGGCGATCCATCGCGGGAGGAAGCGGAAGACGAGTTAGTGGAATTTCTGGATTGCGAGCCCGGTAAATAGACAACACGTTATATTTTGGGAATGTTGTAGAGCCGATTTTTCGAGTGTTCAAACCGATGCGAATTGTTGGCGCGGCGGCGCTTCGCCACGCGCGCGAGTTTTAAGGGGCTACATCTACCTAAAGGCCCGAAAAAATGGCCAAATTCCGATCTTTATTCTGGGAACTTGGTGGTGAGAAAGAAACGCATTTTTCAACACAAAGCTACGTACATTGAGAGCCTTCAAAAAAATTACCAAAAAATAGAGAAAAACAAGAAAAACATGGCCGCTGGCAGATGACGAAATTTTTTTCGCGACGTTTGGCCGTGGACACTCTCCAGCTCAAACGGTCCATCCGAAATCTAAAAACCAAACGGGTTATTCAAGCTAACAATAAATACGAGTCGTTGACGATCATCGATTTTTTAAAATATTCTTTTTAACAACGTGGCGACGAATTGAAACTTGAGCATACAAAATATATGAAAAAAGTCGTTATTTTTACGCAACTATTAAAAAATGGAGATCGATTTTTAAAAAGAGCGATCGTCAACGACCTTTAAATGGTTTTCGTCGTATCTCTTGTAAATTTGGAAACAATCCATCAAGTGATTCTCGAGTTATCATGTCCACCGACTTTGAAAACAGAGTTTCGAGAAAAAATATTTTTGAATCGAATAAAAATATTTTTGGAAAATGCAATTTTTTGACTTACCTAGGTAGATGAAGCCCGTTAACGGGTGACGACATTTAACAGTGCCTTTTAAATTATTCATTCTTTTACGGAACACGAACGTCGCGTGACAAAACCGAACGAATCGAAACACAAACAATATTCAACAGGATTTTTTTTATAGTTGAGATTCTGGTATATATCGATTATAAAATAAATAACTTATGTACAAATGTGAATTACAAAACAAACAAACCCAAACAAACAAACAAACAAACAAACAAACAAACAAACGAGGTTTAGCAGTGTTTTTTGTATTATATATATTTTATAAATATTAATTATTTTTTTAGCAACAATATCGCAAATATTAAGAAAAAAAATCGGATCAAACGACCCCCCACCCCCAACGAGTTTTATTAATATTTTTTTTAATTACACATTTTATTTCTAATTGTGAATGATTTTTTGAAAAATAATATCGCAAAAATTGGGAAAAATTGGACGAAGTGAACCCCAAATAAACCCAAACGAGATTCAGCAGTATTTAAAAAAATCATGAATATTCTTTAAAGTTATTTTCGAAAAGGATACGAATATCGCATTTCAACAATTGAACGAACCCAAACCCAAATCAACCCAAACGAGATTGAGCAGTGTTTTTTAAATTATAAATATTTACTAATTATAATTTCTTTTTTAAGTAAGAATATCGCAAATATTGAATTGAAAATGATCAGACAAACCGAAACCGAAAAACAAACGCAACAAAGATTTAAAAATGTTTTTTTTAAATTATGAATATCTACAAAAAAAAAAGATTTTCGAAAGAAATACAGATATCGCGTTGAAAAATAGAACGAACCGTAATCCAAACAAGATTTAGTATTTTTTAGTGGAACGCAACGAAAGTTTTAGTGGAATGAAACGAACTTTTAATTTCCCTCAAAATTTTCGACAAAATACGGTGTAAGATTTTGAAAAAATCCCGACGAAACGTTCGAATGATACTCGCATTCTAAGAGTGAATCATTTTTGGATGATTGGAAATTGATTATTGCAACTTGAAGATCGTTTAAACGAACCGTATTAAAAAGTCGATATCTCAAAAACTGGTCGAGATGTTGATTGTCGATGTATCGACCCACACTCAATACATAGTCTGCCAAGTTTGAGTTTTTTTTTCGAATGCTACAATATTAATAGACAACGATGCTATTATTATTTAAAGAAAGTGCCGCAGTTGCTGCATGGCCAATTTGTGCACGTGCTTCTGGCAACTAGTCATCGGACGTAAAAAATATTTAAAAATCACTTTCAATATAGCAATAAAACTTCCTTATGACCGGACACGTTATTGCAATTTTGAAAATTACGAAAACGGCAAACCGTAGAAAAAATCATTCGATTTGTGATTTAAAAAACCATTAATAAAAACTAATAAAAAATAATTTGAAAAAACTTTAATAATTTATTATCAACAAATGAACAATCTTGAACAAAAATCATCCAGCCATATGATAGAAAATCCTATAAAGCACGCTCAGTCGAATCAATTTTGAGATCCGACTCAAAACGTTTCATGAAACGGAGTTTCGAGAAAAAAGCCGAAAAAAAATCGGAAATCTTTCCTCGTTAAGGGGTCAGACTACTGAGACGACCCGAAAATCGGGGTTATTTAAATTTAAATTAATTTCGAAGAAGTAAGGTGAATGAAAAATCGTTTGGACATTTATTTGCATGTACATTAACAAAGGCATGTATCAAATTAAAAAAAAATTAAATAAGTTATAAACAATCACGTGACCCAACGGTGTACTTGATTTTGGCCACCTGATTTATCCGAAACAAAAAAACGAGTTTTTTCTCTTAAAATACATAATATTGGCTAAGACTTGACCGAGTGTTTTTTTGTTATCGTGTTTTGAACACCAAAAAAAAAAATCTTTGAATTTTTTTTCGATTTTCCGAGAAAAAATGTCACCATTATTGTTAATAACCAATGAATAAAAAATGTTATGAAGAAAAAGGTCGGTCAGGACTAAACTACTATTACCCTGAATAAGTGTACTGAATTTCAGATCAATCCGTTCATAAGATGTCGAGAATTCGTGTACGCCATTGTGAAAAACATAGTCTCGTGAAAACCGCGTTTAAGGGGGGAGATATTCTTAGGCGATGAAAAAATTGCTGCTCTTCGTGATTTTTTTCTTTTAAAACAAGATTTCTTTATTATTTTTGAGACTCAGGGCCCGTTTTATTACAACTTTCAGCTGTTACGTGGTAATTTTTTTATTTTTTTTGTTAATCTTTAAAAATGGCCGAGGAAAAAAGAGTTTTTTTTTCTTAAAATACATAATATTGGCTAAGACCTGACCGAGCTTTTTTGTTATCGTGTTTCGATAATCAAGAAAAGGGTTCAACATTTTTTTCTTTAGAGGAAAAATGACATTATTGTTGTTAACAACTAACTTATAATAAGTTTACTATAAATCTGCGATTCCTACATCATGTGTTGGACCATTTTTTTTCAATTTGAGTTGCCTCAAGGAACGAACGAGTTTTCGTCGTTTTCACAGTAGCCTAACCCCTTAAATTTTTGAGAAGGTCAAATCGAATCGATCTGACCCCTCAAAAAAATCATCACAACTCGATTAATTGCAGAAGTTGGTACAAAATCTTTGTTGCAAATTAAAGTTAAGGGGCTATACCAGTGTGAACGCTGAAAATTTGGGTGATTTTCGGGAATTTTTCGGAAGAAAAGTACTCAATTAAATGTTTCGGAAAATTAAGAATATATTTGGCTATATTTGACCTATATTACATAATTTTTTCATAGACAAATATTGAGATCCAAGCGACTTATGCGCTGCCTTCGGTGGCGCCAAAAAAAAAGTTCCTCCACTGCTGACGTGATTCCGGCCGATTGAGTAGCTGAAACCGAAAAAGGAAAAAATGTCGTTAAGCTGGAAGGTATTTCCTGTACAATGACTTAGGATTTTCGAAAAATATCAAAATCTAACAAAATGGCGTAGTTATAAAAAAAGTATGTTTTCTTGCCTTCAAAATGGTCGTTTTTTTCAACGCCAAATCGTCAATTTTCATCCAATCAAAAATATCCTACGTCATCGTAGAGTAAATATATTCAAGAGTACTCAGTTCAAATTTCAAGTCAATCGGATAATTGCTCTTTGAGTTACAATGTCAGCAATTTGAAAAATCTCATTTCGAGAAAAAACGCGTTTAAATATTTAACTATCGATTTTTGCAAGATAAAATTATATTGATATAAATGATATAAATGATAATGATATTCTTGAAAGTATAAACTGTCGAAAAAGACAAAAAAATCGATTTTTTTAGCGTCACACTGGTATAGCCCCTTAAGACACTAAGCTATGCCATTTTTTTTCCTGGCAGTTTCGAAATTTCGAACTTTATGAAATCACCATTGAACGAAAAATTTATGAAATATAACGAAGCCCCATCGCCTCAAATTGTAGAAAAAACACAGACACACACAGCGCAAGATACTAATCAAATTGAAACTGCAAGGTGAAAGAATTTAGCTGAAAAGGTATATCTATTCGTCGGGCCGAAAAATATTTTCGAAACATTCCTCCGAGAGAAAAGAGAAAATTAGCGGGTTACGAAGGTTTTGTGGGCGTTTTCAATGTTTGCGCGGGCGAGGCGGGCGACTATTTTTTTAACGACTTTCGGCCTATGTGTATTTATGCCCGGTGTAGAGGGAGAAGCCCCGAGTAATGTGAGACGGATGTGCGGGTGCGAGAGAGACGCCGCTAGTGGCGCTGCGAGCCGCAGCGACAGTGACGGAAGCCGTGCTTACCGCACGTTGAAAGATACGCTTTGTTTTCTCCTAGCGCGGACGAGCGGAAAAATTGTTGAAACATTGTCCGCCATGCGAGAAAAAAAATTACACGAAAATTCTTGCCGTTTTATAATAATGCGAAAAAAGTCACGGAAAAATCGTTCGCGATACAGTGCAAAATTTAGCGACTGGCGTTGCTTCGATCAAAAAATTGTTGAAACATTGTCCACCATGCGAGAAAAAAAATTACACGAAAATTCTTGCCGTTTTATAATAATGCGAAAAAAGTCACCGAAAAATCGTCCGCAATACAGTGCAAAATTTAGCGACTGGCGTCGCTTCGATCGAAAGAATCCTGTCGATGTGCCAATAACAAAGAGCCAAGAGAAACAGGAGGCAATGTATCGACGGTGGGAGCTAGACGAAACCACGACGGAAGTTCATCGTGCCAGCTATCTGAAGGTGGCAATTTTCATGATGCATAAGAGCGCCGCCTACAGCGACTCGTTGCAGTCTGAAGACACGTTAACGTCAAAACCGTCCCAGTATTCTGGGACGGTTTTGACGATAACGTGTAAAGTAAAGCTGAAAAATAGTAAAAACGATGAAAAAAATATTATGGTGCGTTTCCAGGCACGTGGAATAACAAAAGTAGCTAAAAATTAGAAGGCACTGCCGGTACCTACGTCATGCTGCAATGCCGAGGTTAGGAGCATGAAATAAGGTTAGGAACATCAATATATTGAGGTCAGGTACGTCAATGAATTGAGGTTGAAAGCGTCAATAAATTGAGGTTAGGAATATAAATTAATTAAGGTTAGAAAGGTCAATGAGTTGAGGTTAGGAACATGAATTAATTTATGTAAGAAACATGAATCAACTGAGGTTAGTGACATCCACGAGTTGAGGTTAGGAACATGAAATAATTGAGGTTAGGAACGTGAATCAATTTAGGTAAGTAACATGAATCAATTGAGATTGGGAACATCCATGAGCTAAGGACCATCAATGAATTGAGGTTAAAAACATGAAACAGTTGAGGTTAAGAAGATACGTGGATTAAGGTTAAGAGCATGAATCAATTGAGGTTAGGACAATAAATTAATGGAGATTAGGAAGATCAATTATTTGAGGTTAGGGAGATCATTTATTGAGGTTAGGAACAACCATGATTCGAGATTGGGAACCTTTCTAAACTGAGGGTAGGAAGATCAATGAATTGAAGTTAGAAACATGCATGAGTTGAGGTTATGAACACTAATGAATTAAGGTTATGAGCATGAATCGATTGAGGTTACGAAGATCAAAGAGTTGACTTTAAGAAGATCAATGAATTGAGATCAGGTGCATGAATTAATTGAGATTAGGAAGATCAATGAGTTGGACTTAAAACGATTAATGAGTTAAGGTGATGAGCATCAACGAATCGAGCTTAGGAGCATGAATGAATTGAGGCTACAAACATTAATGGATTGAGGTGAGGGAGATCATTAAAATAAGGTTAGGAAGATCGATAAGTTGAGTTTGTGAACATCGATGAATGAAGGTTAGGAGCATCAATCAATTGAGGTTAGGAACATGGATTGATTGAGATTAGGAAGATCAATGAGTTGAGGTTATAAAAATCAATGAATTGAGGTTATGAACATCAATGAGTTGAGGTGAGGAACATCAATGAATTAAGGTTACGGACATGAATCGATTGAGGCTAGAAGCATGAATCAATTGAGGTTACGAAGATGAATTGATTAACCTCTTCGTTAGCAGAGAGAATTCGACAAAAAGTGCCCAAAATGGCAGGAACATTTTTTTATCTTGAAAACTTGTACTTGTTTTTGAAGGTGCTAATTACGAATCTGAACTCAAAATTCAGGAATTCACAATGACGATCAATTATGGCGAATGAAAATACAAATAATGCAGATTGATTTAGATGAAACTCGGTATTCATACGTTGTGTAGGTCACTTATTATGAGCTGTTTTTTGCACTTTCGTCCGCCATATTAGATCCGCTATTAAACATTTTTGACTTTTGTGTTCAGATTCGTAATAAGCGACCGCGAACATCCCAGAGTATCATTTTTTATCTAAATCTAGTAAAATTTCCAATTTTGGTCCGCCATTCTAGCACCGCCATTTTGAATTTTTAAATTTAAAGTTCAAATTCGCAATAAGCGACCACAAAAATCCCGAAGCACTAATTTTCATCTAAATCGAGTAAAGTTTTTGATTTTTGTCCGCCATATTGGCGCCGCCATTTTGAATTTCCAAATGTTAACTTCAAATTCGGATTCAGCGAGCCCAAAAACCACCGAGTGAGGCTCCGATTTCAAATCGGAGCAAGTTAAAAATGGAAATAAAGGTTGACGCACTATTGCGTCAATGCCACCAGGGCACGAAATTATTTGACGCACTATTGCGTCAATGCCAACGAAGGGGTTAAGGATGGAAACGTTAACGAGTTGGGGTTAGAAACATCAGTCCTCACATATAGAAAACCGTATTCCTATAGCATACCAGCTCGAGGGACAGCAGCCGCGGTCACATGACCGTGGTCGATAAACACGTAATTTACCATCAGTAAATCCAATCTCGCGAGTGGTACTACTGAGGTCACGCGTTCTCGCCTCAATAACGGGATAACTGTAGCACGTGGAGACTCCAGTGTACGCAAGTTCACGTTTCCGCTCCGTAGTATAATAAAATCATTTTTGGGATTGCTTATGATCATTGTCAGGTTGTTTTTATTTGATATATATAATTTAAATACGTATATGTATAACAAACGTCCGATTTCCGTGTCCCGATTCGACTCAGTAGCAGTACTCATAAATAGCGCGAAACACGTGGCGCTGCTGTCGAAATGAGCCGACAGTTTTATTCACGCCAAATCTACCGACACGAACCTAAGCCATAATAATCTTAACCACAATCTTACACGCAGGTGTGGCAACTCCGTTAGTTCACATGGTTCCGTCGCCGAACGTTGACGTTAGAGGCGCTGCAGTCGAATAGTGCGACAGATACCACATACTGACGCATTCGCGTTATAGCCGGCCCCTTGACACTGGTAGATAAATGCTGTTCGCAAAATGTCCTTGCCGCACTGCGGCGCTAGTAGTCGTGTGACAAGCATGCATATATATATATATATATATATATGTTGCGCCGATGTTTCGAATATTTTACATGAATAAAAGTCTTTGATGTATTTGGAATGATTTTCCGTTCGAACACAATAAATAACGTCGCCATAACAAAAACAGGCGAAAGCCACCAAAGTATCGAATCGTTCAGCTGATCAGAATATTTAGAGCCAAAGGCTGCCACACGACAGGCAACGCTAGGTAGTGGCGATTTCAAGAACTAAAAAGCCGGGACAAAACGCGTTTTCGTTGATCGTATAGGAATAGTAGGCCAGTGTCAGGGGGCTGGTTATAGCCTAACCCGCGATCAAAACAACACCTCTCGATACTAGCGACACCACAAATTCGGCTTCAATAGTCACCCCCACCGCCGAAATTTCATCGAGTTTGCAGACCTGTACGTAAGAGCGCGATCCTAACCTCAATTAACCGAGGTCGCTCGTGTCAGTGTTGCGATATCTGTGGCCCCTAATTCTGACCACGCAGTCTTCATGAGTAATCCAAAATAAGACTTTTCGAAAGTGGTAAAAATCGAAATTCCACCCTTAAGGGGGTGAAATGGACTTTTAAAGTTTATATGAGCAACAAATGTTTGGTAAAACTTGGTATGGTTACACTCCAATACAAATCATTAAACATGTACTTATTTTGGTTTGTTCGGTGTATTTATGCCAACCCAAACAAATACAGTTAAGGGGTTAAAAGTACTAATCGAGTTTCTACACGCACTGAACAGCGAGGAAAACAAAATGTTATAAATAAAATAAATTTGTTAAGTTTCAAGTAAATCCGGTCAAAAAATTCTCATACTAACGTCAACACTCCCGTTTAACCCTCTTAGAGGGCAAATTTTGGAAACGGCTGAAATACATGTGTAATTAATCGTATTTTAGTGTATTCGTGCCAAGGTTCACGTAAATCTGACCAAAAAATACACTGTCTCATACAAACTTTAACACCCCCGTTTAAACCTCCTTAAGGGTCGAATTTCAGGAAATGCTGAAATACGTGTTTATTTATATTGTAGAGTATTTACGCCAAGTTTCAAGCAAATCTGACAAAAAAATATATTGTCTCATACACATTTAAAAATCCCTGTTTCATCCTCTTAAGGCGTTAGGCCACAGTAACGGGTTTAAAATCATGTGCGAATTTAACCATTTTTTTTTTCGTTTGAAAAAGTGATTCACTCATAAAATTAATTACACATCTATTTAGTATGAATATCAAGCTGTTAGAAAATATATATATATATTTTTTCGATGTACAAAATGGCCAACTACTAATATTTTCTTCTATCTTTTTTTAGGCACTTCGCGACGTGACATTTAGCATCCGCAATTTCTTGCCTAGAACAATAAATAAAAATTCTCGTAAATCTACATTAGAATACTTAGAGAAGTACGTACGGAATTTAAAAAGTGTTGTTTTATTCAAAAGTTGTAGGTATTTGAATTTTCAGTGAAAAATTTCGTTATAACTGCTCATAAAATGAAAAGTTTTCGATTAATCAGAAATTCCGTACGTACTTCTCTGCGAAATACAATTAGGAACATAACTTTTACATTTGAAATAAATCGAGTGAAAATTGTTGAAGTTATTTGTCACGCCAATTGGAAAAAAGCTGTTTCGAGAAGTTTCGCGTAGTCGGCCATTTTGTAAATCGAAAAAAATATATATATTTTTTCTGGCAGCTTGATATTCATACTAAATAGATGTGTGATTGATTTCATGAGTGAATCACGTTTGCATACGAAAAAGAAGGTTAAATTCGCACATGATTTTATACCCGTTACTGTGGCCTAACGCCTTAAGGATCGAATTTCGATTTTTACGACTCTTGAAGGTCTTTGGCTGAAACGAGGCTGCGTGTTCAGAATCAGGGACCACGTCCAAAATTTCGCAGCTCGGTCGGTAAGGCGTTATCCTGGTTCGAGGGCGCCACGGCCGCCCTCTGTCACGCCAGGCCTGGCCGCGCGCGAGAGATACGGTCGCGACAAATGCTGCGCGCGCATCCGCTTCGGTAGTCTCGCTCGGCGGTGCCGGCTAGCGAGAGACGGGTCAGTGTTCATTCCGCCGGTACTCTGGTTGGGTTATGTCGTACTTTCGCGTCGCGGCCAGTTGACAGTTTCGTTTCTCGCACGAGGGCGCGAGAGCGCGCGTGCCTCACGCGCTTCACACTCTCAACGACGATTCTCGATCGTTTGAAAGACGACGGGGCGAGAAATAGAGGGAGGCGAGAGGGAGAGAGAGAAAACGAGACAGACACGAAGCTGGGCGAGGTTGAGCCTGAATTTTGTTTTCCTCGCGACATCACCGACGTGCACGTGTGAATTAATAAACGTGGAACGAGAAGGACGCCGTGAGCAAAAGGTTCGTGTGTGCGTGTGCGTGTCGTCCTCACACGCGAGAGAGAGAGAGAGAGAGAGAGAGAGAGAGAGAGAGAGAGAGAGAGAGAGAATCGAGAGAAGCACAGGTGGGTGTAGTCTCGTGCTCGTGCGAGCGTCCTTCTGTCTCCCCCCTCCTTCCTTTCTCCTCCCTTGGTCCCTCAACGTCCTACGAAGATCGAGCGAGTTCGCTCGCGTTCTCGACGTTGATTTGCGACGACGGAGAGAGCATTGAATTCGCGCTAACCGCCGGGCGCGCACACGGCCCGTGTGCACATGCACGCCGCCGACGAGTATATTTTGATCGATATATACAGAACGATGCGCGCGCATCCGCGACCGCGCGCCCTCGCTCTACATTACGGACAATAACTGTTGAGCCCGAGACGCCATGTGCGCGCGCGCCCCGCACGTTTTGCGTCCCCGTTAGACACGCTTTTTCGCTACGATCACCACACGTGCATTTTACTTTGTTTTCCCAATTTTCGCGTTTTCGAGCGTCTCGAAGCACACGGAGCCTGGTACCGTACGCGTATATACGTGTGTGTGCACGTGTACGTTGGCTGCGGCTGGAGGGGTGTAATCGGAGACGAGAGATCCGCGCGCGAAACTCACGGATGGTTGACCGTGTGGAGAGATTGGCGCGAGTGAGATGCACAATGAGCGTGGCTCTTTTAGTCTGGTTGCTGGAGACACGAGAACTCTCGGTGAGAGAATTTTATACGCGGACGCGCGGTTGAGGTTAGAGTGCCAGGCGACCGCGCGCGATCGATGGGATTGTCGGTCGCTTTTCAGTGACTCGCGTACACGCTAGTGATGTCTACCTTACTCGCATGCGGACGCTCATCTCTCTCTCGCACTCACTCACTCTCACCTTCCTAGCTCGCTCTCGCGCTCGGGTTTGTTTCCGCGAAAGAGGGACAAGCGCTCGCACTGTGCGTCAGACAAGGGAGCGAGGTCCGAACCGCGACGAACCCGCAACGAGAATTGCACATATCCCGCATTCTCAATACTTCATTGGCCCAAATGTTTTTTTCTCTCTCTACATCTGTACGAAAGTCATTCAACGTCTGTCAGCCCCCGTATTTACGGGCGAATATATGTGATGATGTCAGTCTCGAAAGCCACTACGAAGCAATATTTGCGAAGTACACACACACACACACACACACATATATATATTATACTCAATTTTTTCAATATTGAAATATAGATTTCATTATACTCGATACACACACACACGCACATCTATGTGGGCAATTCTCCCGAAATGTCCTTTTGCATGTAATTTCATGGTGTTCGATTACTTTGCAATGTTTTTGTTTTTTGAATAAAACAGTTAAAAATATTTAAAAAATCTTCCTACAAAACAGATTTTGTAGAAAAATCGTCTTGTATTTTTGAATGTATAAAATCGTAAAAATCGTAAAAACGTCCTGTATAAAGTCGATATTTTTCCCCTGTATTTTTAGTATGAAAATTATTCCTCTGAAGCGTAACTATCCAGACTTTATATGATCTTGAAGTTTGCATCGTTGTAACGCAACGAAAGTGAATTCTTCACTGAGAACATTTCTTTTTGGCGGATTTTGTCTATGAAAATCAATCGAACGTTCTTACCTATTGTTATTACAGATTTACGACATCACGTTGTAACAAAAATACTTCGAATAATAATTTAAAAAAAAGGAATTAAAAAAAATGTATGCAGTCCAACGATGCAAGCTTCAACGTCATAGGCTTTATATACACTACCAAGCTGAAGAGATACCAAACATTTCAAGTTGCAAATCTTTTAATACATATAAAGAGTGGAATTGATAACAATAATGGCATTTGACGAATAGCTTTATTCTTCTCAGTCGATTCATACTACGAATAATAATGATAAGACCCTCCTCTACTTTTTTTTTTTTTGGAAATCTTTAAATCTCGTATTCGAAGAAGAGTCTATCTGTTGTCGCGAAAACAAAATAAGCATTGACTACGGGAACAGGCGCGGCTTCGATCGAATTATCGAAGTTGATCGCGGCGAGACCGAAGGATGATTCATCAGTAGTAGGCTGGTCACTCGTAAGTCGCGACATGACAAATCCAGATTATTTTTAGAGAATTAATACACAAGTGTGTGGCGTTTGCCCATCTTCAACGTCCGTTCTGATAACGAGTTTTTACGTGTTGTGCGATTTGGTGCATCTCTCTCACACACTTGCAATTTGACCAGTACCTAGCCTCGCTATTTTCAAGGAACGACTTTTTGCGCATCTGTTTGAGAAGGATGTGCAAGCTAACGGCTGGCTAGTCCGTTAGTCAGCTTGGTAGTCTCACTTTCTGTCATGGGGGTTTATAATTATTACTATTATTATTATTCTTATTATTTATTATTATATTTATTATTCTTTATTAGCAATTATTACTACTAATTAGTAGTAATAATTTACTAATTAATTACTACTACTATTACTACTAACGAGTAAAAATATTTAGTAATAGTAATTATTAGTAGTAATAAGTAAAAGTAATAATAATATAGTGATAGTAATTACTATTACTACTAACTAGTCATAAATTACTAATTAGTAGTAATACTTTGTTTATTAGAAATTATTACTACTAATTTGATATTACTCCTCATATACTACTATTATTATTACTATTTTTTATTCCTATTTTAGTTATTTATAATTATATAGCTGCTTTGTCTGTTTTTCACTATGCTATTTCCCGTTATGTTATTTTCTATATTACTTTTATATCATTTTCGTTGCGTTATTTCATTTTACTTTCAGTGGTATTTGATTTATATCGCTTTTCTGCTTACAATTTTGTTACGCTCCTGTGCACATGGTGTGGTATGCAAATTACGATTTTGAGTTGTATAACGTCTTCCACACGCTTGTTTTCTTTTTAATTTGATTTCGATTTGATTTTTATTACTGTCGTTTATTTTTTATTTTTTTTACTTCCATTATTTTTCTATTTTTCACCATTTTATTTTGACTGTTTGTATTACTGTCATTTTTATTTTTATTTCTATACTTTATTCCTTTTCCTTATCTGTACGTTATTGCTTGAAGGTTTAAACCAAGGCATATAATAAACCATCTCTCTCTCTCTCTCTCTCTCTCTCTCTCTCTCTCTCTCTCTCTCTCTCTCTCCAATTTATGCTTTTTTGTCTTTCTAAATTACTTACCTTACTTTATAACCCGTTACTTTATTTTATTTCATATACTTTTTCCTCGGATATATTGTTATTTAAATAGATTAGCACCACTATACCGCAAATTTTCTTGTTTTTTTTGTTATTTTCTTGTTCATTTCTTGTTACTGTTACCATTATTATGATTATTTTTGTTTATTCTTACAACCATTTATATTATGTTTATTCTTACATTTAACTTACCGATCTTCAACGAACTGTACATACCAAATATCATATTGCCTTAAGGGGTTAAATACAGTCAGGAGGCCCAAAAAGATCGATTTTTCAAGAATTTTTCTTGAGAAGACCTTTAAATCAATTAACGTAAAAATTTGTACACATATCATGGTAACTTTTAACTATATTTTTACATTTTTCATTTGTAGAAATCATTATTTTGAAAGCTGCTGTACCTTATCTCCGGCAGCAACTCTAAAAAAAGGCGTCTTGCGGTGAGCACGATATCGCTGGACTGGATCATTTAAAATGAAAAAACCAAAAATATTTCGTAAACATAATGGATTATTTTGTAATTGATCGAAGGAATAAGCAAAATAATAATTTTTGACAAAATGGCGGCTTCTAAAAAAAATCGATTTTTGACAAAAATGTAGGCCTTAAATTGTTTATAAAATGGATAATATTTATCGGTGAGAAAAAACCTTCGATTAATTGGTGAAAAATATACTTGAAAAGATTGTTAAAATTTGCGACTGATCGGTTCAGCCCTTTCCGAGAAATCTTGCTCACCGACCTAAAAAACACAGTTTTGAGAAAAACGCGTTTAAAGTTTCAAAAGCACTTTCGAACGCTCTGACACGTCATTACAAATGTGCGTGTAACTTCGAGAATATTCGCCGGATTAACAAGAAAGTTTCTGTGTGTGTACTTAAATATATGTACAGTATGAAAAAAATTGATAAACAATCGATTTTTCGAAATTTTTTACTGTATATAACCCCTTAAGGTTCCAAATCAAGGCATAAAGTCTCTCTCTCTCTCTCTCTCTCTCTCTCTCTCTCTCTCTCTCTCTCTCTCTCTCTCTCACTCACTCACTCACTCTCTCGGTCCTAGGTCCTTTATTGTTTTCTCTATTTATCAACGACATCAGCGTGGGCCTACGATTTACAGAGCATATGATTTTTGCTGATGACCTACAGATATTTCTAAGTTTTTATCCATGGGAAATTGATGACGCCATTGCCAAGATCACTAATGATGTTGACGCGATTGCAACTTATGCGCTCAATAATGGTCTTAAACTGAACATCGGAAAGTCTAAATTAATTTTATTGGGTAGTGGCGCCTACATCAATCAAATAAATGTAAACAATCTAGCACCCATCAAAGTCCACGGGGAAACTCTGCCGTATGTCGACGAAGCACGCAATCTGTGAGTAACAATGACCTCGAACTTGTCTTGGAATAATTACATAGTTTCTATCTCAAAAAAAGTAAACTTTTCACTTTACAAATTAAGATATCACAGGAGCGCGTTGTCGCAAGAAT
Organism: Ophion obscuratus; assembly: GCA_964007375.1. NCBI lineage: Eukaryota > Metazoa > Arthropoda > Insecta > Hymenoptera > Ichneumonidae > Ophion > Ophion obscuratus. The sequence continues at coordinate 65,284,069 of OZ023313.1, read as the reverse complement.
TGAAAACGATGCTTGTGGTTTCACTCATCTTTCCGATACTAGACTATTGCTGCCTGGTATATAATGATCTCACCAGCGAGCAAAATACGAAACTAGAGAAACTGATCATTTGCTGCATTCGCTTTATTTTCAATTTGCGCCGTGATGTTCATATCACGCCTTATCGAAGGAGACTTGGATGGCTTACTGTCAAATCCAGACGACTTTATTTCATTGGCGCAACAGTGTATAACATTCATCCTAAGAAGGCACCACCCTACATTCTAGAATTATTTCAACGAACACGTCCTCTGGAACGTCCAACGAGACGACCAACTCCCATAACGTTCCATATTCCGATTCACCGAACAGCTACCTTCCAAAACTCACTTGTACTATCGGCTATGTATTTTTGGCACTCTTCACCGGCCGAGATCACCACTGCACAGTCACTCACAATTTTCAAACAACGACTCTTTGCTCACCTGTTCTCCCTAGAAGGATAATTACTTCTGAGCGGACACATACTTAAGATTAATCTTACATTATATTTCCGTTTTACCTTGAACTTCTGTTTTTACCGCCGTCAGTACTATTAGTACCATATCTTACTACTTTATTGTCATTATTATTACGATTATTATAGTTGTTGTTAATGTTTGACAACACAACTAGATATTATTATTACATTATAATTCATTATGATCATTATTATATATGTTTTCTATGTTTTTGTATCCATCATCCGTTGCCTTAAGGTGTCACCAGGGCATAATAAAATTAATCAATCAATCTCTCTCTGTCTGTCTCTCTCTCTCTCTCTCTCTCTCTCTCTCTCTCTCTCTCTCTCTCTCTCTCTCTCTCTCTCTCTCTCTCTCTCTCTCTCTCTCTCTCTCTCCCTCCCCCTTTTTTCTCTAGGATCCTCTCAGCCGACAATGCAGCGAACCGCGCATTGTTTTCGTCTCGACCTTGCGAGCCTTGCTCCGACAAGTGGAAGAGCCGAACGCGAGCTGAGCCGCAAAGTGTCCTAGTGCCAAGGACAACTAAAGTTACTCCGGAGCTTATTCACGAGATTGTAGTTTGCATCGTTGGAATGCGACGAATTTTTTTTTTTATTTCCCTCATTTCTTTTAGCAAATTCCAGCTACGAAAATCGCGCAAATAATATTTAGGATTCTTATTTAGTGATCTACAATCTTAATTTGCCAAATATGACTGGATAATAATGGGAGTGATAATTAAAAAAAAAAAAAATTCGTTGCATTCCCACGATGCAAACGTCAAATCCATCGAAAATTATCATTTTTCAATTGCTCGAACTTCTTTTGGCAAATCTTCGTTACGAAAATCCTCCAATCATTTTTTGAATCGCTTATTTAGAGATCTAGAATTGACATCTGCGTTAAAAGATTTTGTGGAATAACAAAAACGAGAAAATGAAAATAAGAAAGAATTTCTGTTGCGTTGGGACGATGCAAACTTCGAGGCCGTGATTATTCCCCGTAGGTAATATGTGCAACCTTGCACATTTTACACAATGCGTATTCGCGCAAATGTATTGTGACACAACATGCGATATATGTTGTGTCGATGTATGTCAGCGGTCGTGGTGATATATATGGGGTATCCAAGCTCAAATCGATACGTTTTGGACCGGTTTTGTGCATTTTTCACCAAAGCTCAACTGGTGCTTTCGACATTTACGATTTTTGTTTGTTGGTGCAATTTCGATTTTGGGGATGATTGTTCAATAGATTGGAAGTCAAAAGGGAACTTTTTCGGTTTTGCGAGTAAGGAAAAACTTCGAAAACGACGAAAAAAATGTGCTTTCGGTATAGAGAGAATGTATGTGACACTGAAAATGGTCGAGGAAGGATTGGGATCAGCTCGAAAAAGGAAACGGAGCCTTTTTTGATCAGGTAAATTCATATTACTGGTGCGACGAAAGAGAGAGAGAGAGAGAGAGGGGGGGGGAACTAGATAACAGCATATATAACACAGGATAGATAACATGGCAAAATAGGATTTGGGATGATTAAGGAGTTAGGCCACTCTAGAGGCCGAAAAAATAGGCTTTTTAGGGATTTTTATTATAATTATCTGACGATTTTTTAGAAAAATTTTTGGAAAGTGAAAAATTTGACTAAAAATTCGTCAGGCAATTGTTAATAACAAATGAACTATGCAATGTAAAATAAGAATCCTACGTACTTCCATAGATAATGTATTTTTCAAGATATATTCAACATTTCAAGTGAATCGGTTGAAAATTGTCTGAGTTATGTTTCCGGCCAACTTAAAAAATGCAGTTTTGAGATAAACGCTGGACAGCCGCCATTTTGAAATTAATCGCTTCAAAAAACTATTGTATACAGTCACTGATATGTATGGTAAACACCCTTTTTTGTAATATCGATTTATTTTGTAGTTTATATGAAGAAAAAAATCCCCAAAAAGCCGATTTTTTCGGCCTCTAGAGTGGCCTAAGGCCTTAAAACAGGAGCCTGAATTAGAAGGTCCAAAAAAGCGTTTTTTCGGAAAAAAAAATTTACAGGAAAAAAACAAGTGAGCCTAGTAAACATTGACGTATCTTTTCATGTATATTTGAAATGTATAAAACAAATTTTCAACATGAAGCAATAAATTATTGCAGATTTATCAGTCTATTCCATGTGCGTCTTGCCACTGCAGTTCCCAATGCGCGGGAAATATGCAGCTCGTAATTCCTGCCTGAACAAAATAACACAATAAAATGTTCAATTGTCTTATACTTGTCTTCTGGGTCAATTAAAAAAAAGTTGAAAGAGTCGTGAAATTATAACTTTTCTCAGGTAAAAAAATGCGTTAAAAACACTTTAACGTGCTATAAAAATGATTTAATAATACTTTTTCAAAGTCTTTTTAAATTCACTTATACAAGATTTTCATACTGAAGAAAATGAACTTTGGTTTGATTCGATAGGTCGTTTAGTTTATTTTGCTATCACGCCCGCCAATTTGGAAAAATCGTGAAAATGAAAACTGGAGAAAACGCGCTTCAAAGTTTTCAATAGGAGGACATATCAATATAATGAATTTAAAAGTTGACGTTTTTCTTACATTTACACATTTTGAAGACTTTAGAAGCTCAAGATCGATTTTCTTAAAACCAATTCTATTAAATAATAATTTATTGATAATAAACATACATTGCAGAATACAACAAAAGTTATTTCGTGCTATTACAACCACAAACAAAAAAGTTTTGGCGATTGAAAGGCGAAATTTCGGGCAATTAAAAAAAAACTAAAAAAATCATATCTCAATTACCATGACACTTAGGACATAGGGCCAAGAGTGAAAAACATAGAAAATGTCTCCCCCAATTTTCCAAAAAAATTGTATCGGTCCATGCGCCAAATACCCTGTATATGCAGCACTTACGAAATTCGACCAATTACGATGCTGCTATTCTTCGAGATTGAACGAAACACAATCTATTTTCGTGACTTACGAGGGATTTCGTGGTACACGTTCCTGTACGACGTCACGGCGATGTTTGGCAAATATATTCGAGAAATCGTTCGTATCTCAGCGCGCTATGATCCATGAGTTGCATTCGGCTCTGGAACATTGATCGATTGGAAAAAAAAAAATTCGAATGAAAATGGACGTAAAATCGAACGGGCATATTTTCAAGATTCTTGTCTTCTACGACGCTGTTACGCGGCAACTGAAGACGAGATTTTACATTTTTTTCCTCTACGAGATGGCGAACACAAGCTTTAGCTGACTATGAGGCTATTTGTGAACATTGTATTGTAATGAATTAGTCGGCCGTGTTGACTATGTATGGCTATCGTAAGGAATCGTGTAATGAATGGAAGTCTCTTTACATTCATGAAGATCACATATCCACTTTAACAAGGTTGTATCAAAGAACATGAAAGTAGAAAGAGAGAGAGAGAGAGAGAGAGAGAGAGAGGGAGAGAGAGAGAGAGAGAGGGGGGGGGGGAAAGAGAGGCGAAGATGATGTACAGCTAAATTAAAGTGGGAAAAAGCAGACGAAGTTACAGGTGTGTTAATTAAGGCGGTGCTCAAAACCACCGAGATATCTTGCGCTCATTTTGCATACTTTCTCTCTCCCTCTCGTGTTATCCTCCTTGTGCATGTTATGGTATTGCAAATTATGATTTTGAGTTGTATAACTTTTTTCAGCCGCTTGCTAACATTTTATATTTTATTTTATTACTACACTGAGAAAAAAATTATTCATCCAATATCATTGGTGTTATTGAACGAAATTTCGTTGATTCAATTGTAAAATTGTTGGTGTAAAAAATCGGATTTATCAGTCAAAATAAAACGCTATTGACTTTAATAACATGATAAAATTAAAAGTTTTTTTTTTTTCATTCAAAAGATATATTGCTAGCCGAGAACAATATATTATTCAAACTATCTTAAAAATTATCGCGAACAAATTATATAGTTTGGAATGCATTTTCTGCAAAGAACAAAAAAAGCGTTTCAATTCATAAGATGAATATCGCGATTTGAGTACACAAGAAAAATTGATTTCGCTCGTTTCATTCAGATAAAATTTCTATTGAGTAAATATGTTATTTTATTTTTTTCACCATATCCGATATTGATTTTCAAGTACATTATTCGTTAAAATATTAATATTTTATTTTTATTGAAAAATATTAGGCAAATGTCTGAATTGGTTAAAAAATTATGCGAAAATAAAATTTGTTTCTTGACCATTTGGTTGAAAGAATTCACCCAAATCATGGCCGAGCGCCACCGAAATTATAAGTGTGAGGAAACCCGTAGTTCTCGGAGTAACCGCTAGAAGCCGCACGTGCGCTCGTTTCTCGTAAGCTTAGCGCGAACCAAAAATCTACTTAAACGCCGGAGAAACTCTAAAGAGTATAGCTTCTTGGCCTGTGGCTAAGATCAAAGTGTAGTAGCTGTTCTTATTGGTTGAATATCCGATATTCTCTCCATGGATATTCTATTGGATAACTGATATTCTCTCCACTATTATCGTAGATGATTATTCCAACGCTCACTTTTTATTTAAAATTTAAAACAAATTGATAAACTTACGTCTCATGGCATATTCGTTTCAATGTAGTAAAGAAATAATTCATTCTATTGATTATATTTTTGTACGAAATAAAAAGTGTTGTTGCAACCGCTTAATTATTTCATCTATACATCTACGGATTGTATATAGAATGATTTCAATAGAATATAATTTTATTTGAAAGATAATGTAGATATACAGAGAACAGAAGAGATTTTCAAATATAATAATATGTTGTTTGAATCAATCACATTTTCCAATACTTTATAGTATCGTAACAATCTCATATATCGGTGGCACTCGGCGATCAGATATTTACTTGAATCAACCAATATATTTTTTTGATTTAATTGGTTTTTTTTCTCAGTGTATCATCGTTTATACCTTCCTTTTTATTTTTATACTTCATTTTTCCTTATCTGTACCTCCTAGCCTACAGGTTTATACCAAGGCACATAATAAACCTTCAATCAATCAATCTCTCTACATCTCTCTCTCTCTCTCTTGCTCTTTCTGCTTTGTCTCTCTTTTTCCTTCGTAATCTCGGTCTCTTTTTCTCTCTTTTCCCCTTACAACGCACAGAGAGAAATGGTTGAAAAAAAATTGTAAACCTGTCAAAATTCTCAATGCAACCGCTCGCCCCGATGAAATCCTCCGAATTTCGTTTCGATAATTCATACGGCAAAGTTCACCCCACGGTTGAACAATCGATACTTCCGTGCGTCGTGTATTCAGCTTCCGTGCGTAATAATTGACCACACGTAAAGCCAAACCCCACCCACCCGGCCCCTTTGGAAAAATCGATAATCAGCGATACGAAGGACAAATTGTTTTGCCGTTTGTCGCTTGATTCCGGCCAGCCGCGAATTATTATCATAAGCATACGAGCATTTTTGTCAAATTCTCGCATTTGTGTCAATTGCATTTGCTGTAATAATGGAGCTTCGAACTCTGTATCAGAGCCGCATTTGCACAAGTTCACGATTATGAAATACGAAAATAATTTGTTTTTTTTTTTCTTTCATCTTGGACTTGGATTCTCGGAGGCGGTTTTTTTTCACACTGTGAACTTTTTTTATGATTACGTACAACCGCGATAAAAATAATAATTTTTCTCAATAGTAATAATAATAAATGTTGTCAACAACAATAAAAATAATAACTTTTGTTATAACTATTTCCAATATTGATAATAATAATAATAATAATAATAGTGTTGTCAATAATAAACATGTTGCAGTAATAATATCAATAATAATTACTATAAAAAGATAATAATAATAATAATAAATGTCAATGATAATGTTGTCGTCATAATAATAATAATTGTTGTCAATAGTAATAATGTTGATGCCACAATACTAACAATTGTTGCCAACAATAATAATTTGATATGATAATAATAATAACGGCATTCATAATGACAAAACCAACTACAATGGTAATAATGGTAATTCGTCACAAAGTTCGTCGCTTTGTCGTAAGCAATTGCAATTTTTTTATGGCTTTTCCATCGTCGATTGTTCCATTTAGATTTCAACAAGAAATATCTCGTCGCATGCTACAAAGCTCTTGGGTGGTTCCTTTTTTTCCTCATTGATTTTTTATCTTCGAATGTTATGGGGTCGACTGGATTGAGTGCCTGACGAAACAGACGAGCCTGACGAGCCCCCGAACGAAGAACGGCTGTCGACGTCTCGAGAGAAGTTTCCCCGGCGCGATAGAACCTGTACCGGAACTCCGTTAGCCCATTAGAATCGCAATCACTTTAGGTCCGCGTGACTTCCGGTTACAGTCTTATACAAAGTCAAGAGAGTGGACATGTGTGTGTGTGTGTGTGTGTGTGTGTGTGTGTGTGTGTGTGTGTGTACACATACATACATACATACATACACACACACGCACGCACGCACACACACACACACACACACACACACACACACACACACACACACACACACACACACACACACATATATATATATGTACACATATACACACACACACATATACAGGTGTGTGCGTGTGTGTAGTAGTTGACTTTCCTTTCTAGACGCTTGCCTCATTGCATCTCATTTTCAAGATCTTCCAATAGCATTGTGATCGAAAAAAAGAACATCAATACCCAGCCATAATAAAATCGTGACAGAGTCGTGTATATAAACATTTTATTTTATTATAGTAATTGTTCGTTTCTGTTGCGATAGAGAGGCCAAAACAGCAACTTTTGGAATTTTGGTCGGTTTGTGTGTGCACGCATAACGCAAAAACTAAATCAACGAATTTGATGAAAACCTGGCACAGATATAACTTACGGATGAGGTTGAAGTTTGCATCGTTTGAATGCAATGGAAATGAATACTTCTGACTCCCTTGATTTTTTATCTTTCATCAGATTCGTCCAACGAAAAATCCTCAACCATTTTTTAAGATATTTATTTAGCGATCTACAATATAAAGCTATGGGGAAGATATTTTATAATAATAAAAATAAGGAAAATGGATTGTCAAAAAGAGCTTTCGTGGCGTTGCAACGATGCAAACTTCAGCACTATGCATATAGCCTGGGCCAAAATATAGGATAGTTTTTAGCCCGATTTGTTACAAAATCTTAACCGAGTATCCCTCTCTGGAAGCCCAATTTGAAGGGTCGGAATGATGCACTTTTTTCTAATAATACATTGGTTGGAATAAATTAATTTTTTTCCCAGCATGTTGTACACGTGTTTGTGGTTAGAATGTAATTTTTTCGCAAGAAAATCTTTCAAATTATTCGTCGTGCTGCAGTTGACGTTGCGAAAATAAACAAAAAAATTCGCGATTTTTGTCGTGTCTTCTTAATGGGTTGGGGTGGATGTTGTCAGACGGCGTGACACGTAGTGTCAGTAGGATTCATCTGGAAAAACAACCAACGAAGATTTTTCTTTCATTAACATTCATATGCAGAATATGAACCAAGAAAAAGTGAGAAATGTTGAAAATCGATAAAATGGTACGCTTTGAAACAAAAAGATGAAATTTTCTGAAAAATGGCTACATTTTGCAATAAAAAATACTTTCTACAAAATACTTTTCAAAAATCCTTTTTCGAAAATACTTTCCAAAAACACTTTCTTTGAAAATGCGTCTTAAAAATTTTGTTTTTAAAAATAATTTTCAAAAACACTTATGGTCATGTTTGAGACAATAAGGTTAGAAATATTCATACCAAATTTCATTAGAATCGGTAGATTAGTTTTTTAGCTACACGTCACGCCATTTTTGAAAACGCATTTTACAAGACCGAGCCATTCCTTCGCCATTTTCAAAGATTAATTTTTAAAAATACCACGTAACAGCCAAAAGTAGTAATAAGGCATATCCTAAGTCCCAAAAATGGCGAAGAAATGAAAATCAGTCATTTTTTTCCTCGTTTAAAGGTATCTCCCCCCTTAAGGCGTCTTATGATGTGATACAATAAGTCGTCGATAGATTACGCTATACGTATTTCACATCTCTCTATGGTTTCGTTTCATTCGAAACTATAAAAGGGGCGTCTACCGCACTGGCACTTGTTTGCTTTCGTAACTGTTCGGCCCATTGTACATTTGAGTTGTCCAAAGAATATTGAAGACTTTGCGATAATTCGGGAGGTGGAGATTTTTCTTTGAAACTTGGGCTGTGATACCGTAACCTAACCTAGGGATGAAGCTCTACGTCGAGAATTGTGCGACAATATATAAATGCTGAAACGAAGAACGAATAGAGAAAAAAAAATAATCAAGCGTTGAGGAGGACCGAGGGTTTCATCGATAAATGTAGGAGGATACTGATTCCTTTTGTCCGACGTACGTATTGTCCGATAAACGTCCAACTTCGAAGTTTTCACAAGTATCGCTATGTCGCTTTGAAAGGGGGAAAAAATCGAAATCTAGGCAATTGAGCACAGCTTCTCGTGGGAATACGTAAATTGCGTTGGAAGTTCGAGGTCAATGACCGCAGTTGATACGGCTGCACGAGATATCAAGTTATGGAATTTGTGGAAATTTTGAGGTGGCGGATAGAACCTTCTCTGATTAAAAACATGCTGCTGAAGTTTGCATCGTTGGAACGCAACGAAAGCTCTTGCTTACATTTTATTTTTTATATTTTTATTGTTATAGAAAATCTTTGATAAAACGAATTATATTGTAGATTGCTAAATAAACATCTTAAAAAATGGTTAGAAGATTTTTGTGAGAAAAGTTTGCCAAAATAAATTAGAGGAATTCACAAATATTAATTTTCGTCGCGTTCCAACGATGCAAACTTCAACCTCATTTAAAAACCGGAAGTTCTTTTTCGGGAACTAGCTATTTTTTAGTAATGTGAAATAGTATCCAAGTGTTTTGCGATGATATAAAATAATAACTAAGTATTCTATAGTAGTATGAAATGATAACTAATTATTTTACAGTACTATAAAATATAAACTGAGTATATTATTATATTAGTATGAAATCATAATTGAGTATTTCATAGTAATATCAAATATCAACGGGGCATTTCCCCTTATTACATTTCCCACAATTTTCTCCACTCCACATCCCTAATATAAACCTAAAAATATAAACTAAGTTTTTTATAGTAATATAAAATATGAATTCCGTATATTATATTACTATGAAATAATAACTATGTATATTTTTTTATTATAGATTCCATTGTACGGAGTCTTCCCCCTTATTACATGCCCCACCATAATCCACTTCGCAAAATAATAACTAACTATTTCATAGCAATATAAAATATGTACTAAGTATTTTATAGTAATATAAAATATGAACTACGTATTTTGAACTAGTATGAAATAATGACTAAGTATTTCATAGCAATATAAAATAATTAGTATAGCAAAAGAAACCGTGATAAATTATTTTCGTACATTGTATATTAAAAAAAGTTTACTCCGCCTAAAATCTCAAGTTGGTAAATTCTCAAAAATCCGTCATTAATGCTCCATGAAAAATGATTGATAGTTATATAATGTAGCTGCTATATTAATTATTATTTTGCAGCACTATAAAAGAGTTAGTATACTGAAAGAGACTGTAATCAGTTATTTTTGTACATTTTTGAGTTTTTATATTTTTCGTCCCGTACAAAATTCTCAAAAATCGTCAGTTTTTAAAAACCCGTGAAAAATTCTGCAGAGAAAAAAGTTGAATCCAAGATTTAGAGGGTTGGGATCAAGCGATAAATAGAGATTCGACCATCTAATATCGAGACGCGGAGTATTAGAAAAAAAACCGGTCCGGATTCGTCGTAAAAAAAAAAATCAAAGCGGATACGAAGATCGAACGAATTAACGATGCTCGCTCGAGGCCGCGCGACGACGGGGAACGCAAGAGTTGCATAACCCTGTAAACTTGCGCGCGTATACGGACTGTGGGTTGTGTCTGGTTAACGGACGTAGCTTCCGGCGATGAGAAGACGACGCACACACTCTTAGAGCTTCGAGTCATTCGACACTTTCACCGTTGGCTCGCAAAAACTGTTTCGCTTTTGTGTGTATGTGTTTTTTTCCCTTTTCTCCTTTTGAGTTTTTCTTCTTCCTTATTTGTTTTTCAATTTTTTCCCTTTCCTCCTTTTTTGAAAATAATTTACGCTTTTTTATTTATTTATGCGGACCTCTGATTTCGACCCAATAGTCGCAACCTCGAACTTGGATTTTTGTCTCGCATCTATTTAGACAGCACTTCCTATGTTCACCATTTCATAATGAAATCACGAACTACGGCGATCCAAAGCAAAAGCTTCGAAAAGGCGGGGCCTGTGTACTTTCTCCGCAGCAGGACACAACCTATTGACGCGAAATTGTCATTGCCCCAAGCCGATTGAGAGCACGATGGTCTTTTTTCGTCGGAGTGCAGCCATTTTTTAAATGAAATTTTTATTTTTTCATTATTAAAATTCTCTCTTGTCTATTTTCTTTCAATATAAGTCAAAAGGTAAAATATTTTTAACGTTTTTGATGTGTTGATGTCAAATTAGTTATTTTTTCAATTTTATTCCCTTTTCAATTTTATTTCCTAATTCATTTTTTTCCCTAATAAAATTTTTTTCCCTAATTTCCTAATTTTTCCTAATGTTTTTCCTAATTATCCTAATTATTTTTCCTAATTCAAATGTTATTTCCTCCTAGTTTTCTTTGTTAAAGTATTTTTGTTACAAATTTCCGATTTTTTTGTATTCCTTCTTTGCATTTGTCAAAATATGAGGTCAAAGATTTGAAAAAGAGTATTTTGAAGCTTATGATATTCTGAAAAGATGAATAGAAATTCTTAGGAGTATATAGAAGAGAACGAGGTTGAAATTTGCATCGTTGGAATGCAATGAAAATGAATAGTTCTGGTTTCCTTTATTTTTTGTGGAAGATTTTGCCGTCAAAACCCCTTAACCACTTTTAAAGATATTTATTTATTGATCTACAACGAAATCTATAGAAAGGGTTTTCTATAATAAGGGAAATAACAAAAATCAAAGGTCAAAAAGAGCTTTCGTTGCGTTCCAACTATGAAAACTTCAACACCATAGAAAAGAACCCTAAAACCCTGAATCTCCTAGAGTTCCTAGGGACTAGAAACATCAGCAGATCTCGTCCGATTTCTGTTCAGTTCTGTGCCTTTGCTCTTCCTCCACGAGGCAGTCTGCATACATGTGTATTATCGATGATGATGCAACGGCTAACACGGACCGGTTGTTATTGAAGACCTCTTCTCGCCCCTCCAAGTGAAAGGGATTTCCTCTCATTGGAACAGAATTTGCCCTGTGTTCCAGGCTCGTATCGCCACGTTCATTATCGCAAGATTAGTATCGTCTGCTGATCACACAACCAGAGGAATGAGTCACTTGACCCACTGGACGACGGTCGAGAGCGTTGCACCTTCGATCAATGAGAATGAATCTTATCGCTCCATCACTGTGTACCGTGTTTTCTTTATTAAATCTTACGTCTTCGTGTTTTTGCTCGACGGCTAACACACGATGACGTTTTATTAGGGGGTGAATGTCTGGGTTGGCTACAGATAAGATTACACTTAGTTTGCGTTCGAGGCTTGATTCCTTGAAAAGCATTGCCTGGGCAATAAGAAGATAAGGCATGGATGGTACTGGAGAGTCTGGAGATGCCGTTTCAAAAGGATTGGGAAAAACATCCAAGAAGCTTAGGAGAAAGAAGTCTTGCTGTCAATAAGTTGGATTTATGGATTTTGGAAACATCGTAAACAAAGCTTAGTCTTGCTGTCAATTGATTGGATTTATGGATAGTATATTGCCTTGGAGCTACCACAAAGCAAACAATGATGATACAATCAAACAGCTATAGTGTGACGAATTAAATGTGGATGGTACTCGAGATTGTGGAGATTCCATTTCAGAAGGATTGAAAGAGGAATTCGAAAGGGGGTTTGGCAGAAGCTTGCTTTTATTTTTATCGGAACGACGAACTAGTATATTATGCCTCAAAGCTACCACAATGCAAACAATGATGGTACGATCGAACAATTGTAGTGAGGAGATTCCATTTCAGAAGGATTGGAAGAGGAATCCAAAAAGGAGTTTACGAGACTCTTGCTGTCAATTGATTGCGCTGATGGACTAGTATATTATGCCTTGAAGCTACCACAAAGCAAACAATGATAGTACGACTAAACAATTACACTGTGACAAATCCAGTGTGGATGGTACTCGAGATTCTGGAGAATCCATTACGGAGGGATTGAAAGAGGAATCTAATGGGGAGTTTCGCAGAGTTTTGCTGTCATTTGATTTGCTTGATGCGCCAGTACATTACGCCTTGGAGCTACCACAAAGCAAATATCTAAACTACGATGTATCTCCATCCTTCTAAATAGCAATTACTAGTTCACATTGCAGAAGTAAACTCAAGGAACTGTTTGATGATATGCTTCGAGGTTGAGTTCTTATTTGACATGGACTTGTTGGGGCACCTGTATTTCCTCGTTGGGTCTTCCCGTACGGACTGGTCGCCCAGTTCTGATCATTTTCGAAACTCCTAGTACCTGTTATTGTCCCAATGTATTCAATGCCAACTCATCTTATTCGGTCAGGACCTATATTTTTCAAAGTGGGTTCTGATCCCACAAGCTCACAGGCAAAGCATTTGAACAGTGTCTTGATGTGCGTGTTCGATTTCGGGATCATTGAAATGTCAGTTTGCAGCTCCACCGATTGGGCTACTGCCGGTTTTTCGTAATTGGACATATCTAGACCTGAAGAGAACACGCCTTTAACGTTGATGGCTTTCGTCCCCTTCGCGCTAGTGGATCAACTGTTGCATGTGTTCCTCTTGGGCCATCCTTCGTACTGATACCTCAGTAGCTCAAAGTTACCAAACGTTGAAGGCTGCGATACGCCTGCGGACGTTGTTATCACAAAGTATGAAGGCTGTTGACACACGGTCGACGGCCACGGTTCCGTACGGTACTCCATCAGGCTACTACGCCACATGCTCGAGCCCTGCCACCTGTCTACCTCGCATGAAGGCGCTCTTGCCACATGACGCCCGTCCACCGAGCAACCCTTTCGCAAGAAGGGTTCTTGCTCTGCGCCAGGTGGACAAAAGTACTCATCGAAGAAAAACTTACCGGACTCAGGCAAGACTGACTCACGTTACTGAGCAAACGCCCGGCTACTTTGATCCGTGAGAAGTCGAACGTGTCCTACTGTGTCTTTGCACTCTGATGGGTTTCAGGGGACGCGCGCGTAACCGCATTGAATCTTAGTCGAGGAAAGGAACGAAAATGGAATTGATCGCGAGCCACCGAGCACGAAGTGAACGCAGCGAGAGGGAGAAAGGAAGACAGTGAACACCAGAGAGAAAGGGAAAAAGAGAACGAGGGACTGACAGGCAAGCTTGGAGACTTCCGCATACCCGATAGCGTCTAATCATCGCGCATTCACAGGCCGGATAGCGCGGGAGACCTTAGGGTCGAATGAAACGATGAAATGCCGACTTGCCAAAGACTGTACACGAGTCAATACACACGCACACACACACATATATATATATTTATACATGGGTGTACAGGGTGTCTCTTCCCGAAAGGGAGGATCAAGCATGTCGAGAACGGAACCGACAGTAGTGGATCTGCGGCGATCTCACGTGGCGAGCAGCATTGTCCTCGACCAATAGTCGGTTCGGTGACCGCTTAACCGCTTCGTTGGCAGAGAGAATTCGATAAAAAGTGCCCAAAATGGCAGGAAAAATTGTTTATCCCGAGACCTTGTACTCTGGGGTTTTTGAGGGTGCTGATTCCGAATCTGAACTCAAAATTTAGGAATTCACAATGGCGAACAAATATGGCGAATAAAAATACAAATAATACAGATTGGTTCGAGGAAAATGTTCAATTTTAGTCCGCTATTTTGAATTTTCAAATTTTGACTTCAAATTTCGATTCAGCGAGCCCAAAAAACCCCGAGTGAGGCTCCGATTTCAAATCAGAGCAAGTTAAATTGGGAAATAGAGGTTGACGCACTATTGCGTCAATGCCACACAGGGCACGGAATTATTTGACGCACTATTGCGTGGCAATGCCAATGAAGGGTCTAACCGCCTACCTACTTGGCGCCGACTACTATGAGTGGGACTATTCATGTTGGAATCGAACTTTTATGTTGGAACTTTTATGCCCCATTCATGTTGGAATGGAACTTTTATGTTCCATTCATGTTGGAATGGAACTTTTATGCCCCATTCATGTTGGAATGGAACTTTTATGCCGCATTCATGTTGGAATGGAACTTTTATGCCCCATTCATGTTGGAATGGAACTTTTATGCCCCATTCATGTTGGAATGGAACTTTTATGCCCCATTCATGTTGGAATGGAACTTTCATGCCCCATTTATGTTGGAATGGAACTTTTAGATCTAGGTATCTTTGAGGACTAGCCTACGAATAGCCACGAAGTCGGTTGCTATTTGAGTACTCGGGGTCCAAATACAAGTACATTTTCAATTTTTTTTCCTGTGATGAGAGTATTGGAATGACGCGGTCGGGATTTTACACACAATTGATATATAGCCTTGATAATTTTGCGTTCGTTTTAATTAAAACTATGGATAAACAATAAAGTTATCATTTTTCAACCAAAGTGAACATTGACATGTTCTGAAAAGTGGAGCCTGTGTTAAGAACTGAAGAAAAGCTGCTGTGCTTACTGGGATTACGATAACTAATGATTTGAGCATAAAGAACAGCCCAATTATTTTATGAGGCAAAAAAGTAAAGCAGACAATTCGTGGTTTTTGAACGCCTTGTCGCCATGTTGGGAAATATCAATGTTCGGGCCGGAAAGACATTACCTGAATGTATTTCGCCAACAATCCACCAGGTGGCTACAAGCGAAGTGAGTCACGTAAGCAGGGTACCATTGTACGAGGATAAAAGTTCGTCCTGTGAGTTGTACCACATACAGAAGTGCTATGCTTACATCGTACACACGCTTATGGTTTTGCGATATTTGTGAAATAACCCTTTGCACTCTACGCCTTTTTTGCTCAGATAGTGATCTGTGTACGGTTTTCTGCCACTTTGCCTATCAGGAAATGCGAGGTAGTATATCAGGTAGTATATAAGTTTTATCGGGTCGAAATCTCGTCACAATAAATTTCTTGGTTGGAGACTCGATCGGGGAATAAATTAATTTAGACTTAGTATTTTGGTGGTAATTTACAATAAAAAATAATTTATTCAATTTTATGGATGCGATACAAGACAAATTAACGCCGTGTATTAGTGTAATGTGTTGTTTGTGTTGTTTTCGCAACTTTCCGCAATATTTTTCTCCGTCGGTAAATGTTCACTTCGCGCAATTACTCGGATGGTAAACCCTCCCGGGCGCGACCCGCATTGATTATCACGCGCCGATAATCTTTCCCCCTCCCTTACTCACTCTATAGATCGCGGCGCGGTGGATCGTGACGCGCTGGCGTATGTTTGTTGCGTTTTTGCATGAGTATCGTGACGCTCGCAAATTAAAAAATACCTCTACGCCCTTTATGCTTTCCTAATATAATTTTTCTACTTAGTTTGCGATAACTGATCTCCGCGCTTTATTGACTTTCCGTATCTCTCTTCTTCTTTTTATTTGATTTTTCAAGATTTTCTCACTTAAGACTAACAAAGATTATATTCCAATTCTTCTTCTTTTTTTGTTACTCAACGTTCCGTCTTCTCGGTGTTTCCTACCCACTAGGGATGTACTTGGCCCAGCAGTACTAGTTAATTTTACAAAAAAAAAAGAAAGAGATCAAATTCTTATCAGGCGCGACTCCTTGTTTCTCTCGTTTCTCAACGTTCCGTGTTTTCAGCGTTTCCTGTCCACTAGGGATGTACTTTGCCAAGCAGTACTTGTCGACCCACGAGGGATGAAAGAGGAAGTGCCATTCCTCCAATATTCCTGCTCTTTCATATCCCGATTTAACCGCCTTTTCTTTCCCCTTCTCTTACTTGTTACCCATAATTCCCTTTATTGTTAACTTTTTGCTTTCTAAATAAATTCTACTCTGTTTTTGTGGTTTTCTTTGTTTTCGTTTCAGTGTTTCGCTTTTCGCTTTGTTGTGCCGCCTTTACTTTCCCCTTCCCTTAACCCTTTTTTATTTTTAACTTTCGCCTCCTATTTCTACCTTCCGGTGTTTTTGATTCTTTTTTGGTTTTTCTTGTATCGTCCTTCACGCTCATGGTTTTGTTTTTCTTGCCGTTTTGTATTTTCGTATCGGTGATCGGTTATTCCTCCCTCCCCTGCTCTTATCACGAAGTCGGTTGCTATTTGAGTACGTGTTGGGGTTATTTATTTATGAGACGGACCTGTACGTCTCAAAGTGTATACAAGCGTATGCATACACTCATATACGACCTTAGAAACTAGATAACCAACAAACAATACGTTGTCGATATACTAAATTGAATACACTCCCTATTTTACCTCCTCAAGGATTCCAAAAACGCTGAAACGTCATTTTTAATTTCCTCGTTTGTTCCTGGTTATTTCCCGCTCGATTCCATACAACTTTTCTAGTCATTTACCGCTTGTTCTCCAGCCCGTTCCTGATCAGTTCCCCAGAAAGGGAACGGCGGATCGGGAACCTAGCTTTAGACTCGTTACATTGCGAACCTAATCCAGGGTGGAAGGCCCGACCAGAGCCTGACATTGCCTAGGGAAGGCAGACCAGGGGCAGTACGTTTTCCCGACACAAATTTCTACAGGGGCGCGTGGATGAAAATGACATTACGATGAGCTCAGCCGTTGAAAATCGAACACCCGGTACGTGTCGAGGACGGAGGGTGGAGATAGCGTCGAAGGGTGCGTACCTATCCCAGAGGGGAAAGGAAAAGGTTGACCGCGGCAAGTTGGCTTTGGAGGGTTGTGTGGTGTCGTTACGCGCGTTATGGGGCTTAATAAAAGAAAAATCAATATGTAAAATGACCACTAACCGTACGTGTACGGCGCTAAACGAGCATGCGAGCACGACTAACATTTACACGAGAGTCGCGGGACATCGCGAGCACGTGATCTCGTATACCAAATGAACCGACCCACATGAGCTGAATTTGCCCACTAGCTAGACACAAGTGCCAGAAGCGCACGGCCATTGGCCACTCGAGTACACGCCACGAAAAGAAGGAAAAACGAATGGCTGAGGCTACCCTGACTGACCAGGCCAGCTCATATGGAGAAGAAGCTGAACGACAATAGCCGCAGGATGTCCAATCATTGCACTGGCTGATACAGTCCGGTGGCCTTTGATTGTGCCGTTGGGTATGCCTGCGTGCCTTGCTCGCGTTTTCTACGTCCACATATCTTCACGAACGGGGCGTTCTCGCGCGCGCACGAATCGTGCACTCGGCCAACTCCTGTATGTCCGATTCTCGAATGTGATGCCAGGTCTTCTACCATGGAGACTGCTGGGCTACAACGTGTCAAATAAGGGTTTAGCGCACGTGCTGGCGAGTCGCGGCAAGCTGTACGCGCTGAATTGACGGTTCTTCAAAATTGACAGCCTAGTCGGCTGAGGTAGGGCCCCGATTCGTTGAGGCTGGGAAAAGACAGTGAGGTTACATTTGATCGTACTGCCCGTGTAGAAATTTGAGTCAGGAAAAAAGTACTGCCCCTGATCTGCCTTCCCGAGATTATATCAGGCTCTGGCCTTCCACCCTGGAATAGGTTCGCAATGTAACGGGTCTAAGGTTAGGTCCCGATCCGCTGTTCCCTTTCTTGGGAACTGATCAGGAACGGGCCGGGGAACAATGGGAAAATGACCAGGAAATGTCGATAAAACCAACCTCAAAATTACTTTTGTTAATATATAGAGGACAAGAAAAATGAAAAACAATTAACGCCAGCGTCGTCCTATAGATATTAATAACTCACCGTGATGTGATTACATTTATTGTAATTATATCCTCCATCATATCAGCATATACTTTTCGTTGACTACCATAATTTATTCTTTATGATAGCATTGTCAGGCGTCGATTATTCTTAAAGAAAATAATATGATGATAAAACGGAGTATACAATTACAGTAAATGTAATCATATTAATACATTCAATTATTAATATCTTTGATGACGCAAAAAGTATTATTTAATAATAGGTTGGGATTTAATATTCACGAAATGTCAATGTTCTCCCCAAGAAAAGGTTTTGTGATATTCCTAGTTTGTTCCACAAAAGGGCCCGATTAGGAAAATCGGACGAGACAAGCCAGGCCTGGACCAGACGTCAAGTCAGGAATGCCCGGTCACATTTCTGCACAGGTGGAGGTGTAGTAGGAACGAAGTCTGTGAATTGGACAAAGTGTACGACATGAAGGCAGTTGTTGGCGAAGGGTGAATCGCAACGTGACGTTCTTTTAAGGGGCTGTACCACTGTGAACGCTGAAAATTTGGGTGATTTTCGAGAATTTTTTGGAAGAAAAGTACTCAATTAAATGTTTCGGCAAATAAAGAATATATTTAGCTATATTTGACCTATATTACATCATTTTTTTATAGAAAAATATTGAGATCCAAGCGACTTATGCGCTGCCTTCGGAGGCGCCAAAAAAAAGTTGGTCCACTGCTGACATGATTCCGGCCGATTGAGTAGGTGAAATCGAGAAAGGAAGAAATGTCGTTAAACTGGAAGGTATTTAATGTACAACGACGTAGGATTTTCGAAAAATATCAAAATCTAACAAAATGGCGTGGTTATGAAAAAAGTTTGTCTTTTTGCCTATAAAATGGTCCTTTTTTTCCATGCCAAATCGTTAATTTTCATCCAATCAGAAATATCCTACGTCATTGTAGAGTAAATATATTCAAGAGTGCTCACTTCAAATTTCAAGTGAATCGGATAATTGCTCTTTGAGTTACAGTGTCAGCAAATTTGAAAAATCTCAGTTCGAGAAAAACGCGTTTAAAGATTTAACTATCGATTTTTGCAAGATAAAATGATAGAGATGCGGCCTTGAAATTTGTACAGAATATTCTTGAAAGTATAAACTGTCGAAAAAAGAAAGAAAAAAATCGATTTGTTTAAAGTGACACACTGGTATAGCCCCTTAGGGAGGAGGAGGAATCAAGATTCAGCGGCAAGTATCGAGTGCATTTTGGCAAATGAACGTGCCTCGTGAACCCGTGCAGCAATTGTTGCAGGGATCCTATTGGATTTGCCATACTTGTCCTCACTTCGTGGGGTTGAAGTTTACATCGTTGGAATGCAACGAAAATTCTGTTTAATATTTTTGTTTTCTTTATTATTCAAAATATTTTACAGATTCAGTTCATAGGTCACTAAATAGGAATCCGAAAAATCTTTGCGTGATTTTCGCAGGTCAAATGTGCTTTTGAGGGTATTTGTGAAACCAGACAAAACGATTTTCGTTGCGTTCCGACGATGACGCAAACTTGAACGTCATCTCACTTCCTGATAGGGATCCAATGCGTAATCGCACTGGATCTCTATACGAAAACGTCACTCCCGTATATCGCAATCTAATCAGGATTCCCTATTGGAATCCAATGTACAAATGCAATTTGAATCCTAAAGGATTCCAACATTATTGAACATAATCCGATACGATTCCCGATGGATTCCATCGCTTTCTGTACGCTGTATTTTCTGAACAATCTACAGATATACAAAATAAGTGGATCTTAAAGAAAAATAAATCTTATCTTTAAAAAAGTAAGAATTGCTTAAAAAAGTATGAATCACGTCATTGAAAATTCACTGTAATAATCGTTTGTTATTTATTTTGCTGCACTTTATATGTCCTAAAAAAAGGGTGCTGAAGTTTGGAACGTTGGAATGCAACGAAAATTCATCAGTATATTTTTATTTCGTAATCTTTTTTCCCGATTCAGGTTGTGGGTCCCTAAAAAGGACGTTCAAAAATGTTTCAATAATTTTTGTATCTTCAATGTCGTGAAAAAAATTGGACAGTACCAAAAAATGTGATTTCGTTGCATCCCAACTATGTAAACTTTAATACCATCTAAAGAAATTCTAGGTTTGTGCTGTTGATGAAATCTCGGAGATGGATCACCCGAAACAAAAAAATCAAACCGTTTTAGATTCAGCATGTTAATGGCTATAGCGCGTATCATACGATCTTTCATATATGCAAAAATAACCAAATGGCGTACATTTTTCGAAAAAAAAAAACGTATTTTTAACCGTTTTTCGCAAAAAGTAAAAGAATAGTAAATGTCAAAATTTAAAAAACCCTTGATATGCGCTCTAGCTATCAGTTCAGTAGTTTCGAATATTTTATCAACAAGCCGTCGAAAAACGTTGTTTTGAGAAAAACGCGTTTAAAGTTTATTTGGGTTACATAAATAGATAAAAAAATGTTTTATATATTTCGAAAGTGTATTCATTAAGCGTAACAACTTTTATATCAATATCTATAATATAAATATATTTAAAAAAACATTAAAAGCCTTTTTCAGCGTTTAAAGTAAGAAGACCCCTTAAGTCTAAAAAATGATGAAGAAGTCATTCCTTTTAAAATAAAATCATGAAAATCAGTAAATTTTTTCCTCGCCTCAAAGTATCTCCCCCCTTAACATTCATCGGTGAAACCGTCCTCGATCCTCCTTGAATGGCCTCGTACTCCAAAGAAGTTCGAGCAAGGAGCAAACCGATGACAACATCCTCGTAACTTTCATTCAACGTCCCTTGCTGAATAAAAAATATGAAACTGTGACCAAGAGTGCGATAATTGTGTCACAGCGAATTACGATGTAGACTGATATGTTACGCGGACCCGTGGCACGCGTTGAAAGATTTCATAAACGTAAGGGGGTACGCGAGCTATTGGATTCTACGTCGATGTTATTTTCTACGAAAAGCGTTAATGGTACAGGATACACTACATAGCTAAGCCGGCTTTTCTCCAAAGGGAAACATCGGACCGATCACAACAGCTAGTAAAAACCCCCCCCCCTCCCCCCGTCCCCGCCGCTGTAACACCGTCAGCATTGCCGAGAACCTCTTACGTAAAACATTCAAGCGACGATCTCGCCATCGAGTTCCTCTCTACCTCATCAATCGCGGGCTTCCCGAGAAGTAAGAGAGGCTACCGCGTGATACCGCGAGAAAGTTACTAGGCGACATCGTTGGGATACCTCCTCTCTCGCCACCTTGCTTGGGCGTAATACGCCCGGGGTGCCTGTATTCTTCGAAGGCCCATTACGACTTCGTACTCTTTGTTTTGTTCGAATATCGAAGTGGATCGCAAAACAGACGAATTGTATTTACAAAGAAAAAAAAGGGTCCAGGAACAAATTATGACGTTAAAGTTTGCATCGTTGGAATGCAACGACTTTGTTGAAATTTGTCATTTAATTATTTAAATTTTTATGCAAAATCTTTATTTTGCAAATTGAGATCGTGAGTCTCTAATCAGAATACGTAAAGATGTTTCAGTGATTTTCACAGCTTATATCAGCAGTTTGGTTTTATTTTATTTTTAACTTAAAAACCATTAACTTTCGTTGCATTCCAATGATGCACACTTCAACATCATAACAAATTGATTATCGCAAGAAGAGGAAAAGTTGGTGAGCGGCGATTTTTTTTTCACTGACTGGCTGCGTTATTTGCGAAATTACGTTCAGGCATGGTTTTTCAACCAATTATGTCCCACGTAACCACTTCGAGTTCTCAGCTGCACCTTTACTAATTTTTTTATGCGGAACTATCGATAACTTCCTGAGGGGCGAGACGTGTTGCGGAAATAAGCCGATAAAAATTGCTGCCCAATGGTAGCAAGGAGTACGTTGCAATTAAACAATGGAGAATGAATTTATAATTCATTGCGAAAAATAGTTTACGCGTCTGAATTGAACAGCTCTCCGCTTCCCGTAATTACGGCAGCCTTACTTTCCTATTTATTCGTTGATTTAATAAATCGGACGGTCTCAATTTTAAGCCTCGCGCGAGAGCACAGCGCGCCGAGTCTATCATTTGCGAAGTTGTTCCGTCGCTGCACACGGGGTGTCTCGGAACTCGGCGCTAGGTCTCAACGCCGCGGGCACGAGCGTGAAATTCCGAAGAGAAAAGTCCTTATCCATTTGACTCTAGGACGTACGCTTGGCTAGATAACGGAGAATCAGTGATAGGCCAATCGGGTGCGCCGACAACGTACCCGCGCGAGTAGTGGCGCGGAGTGGGGGTACGCGCCCCGCCCACTGGAGACCAAACGGCGCGCCGGATTGGATATTCTTATTCAGTGACTAACTCAGCAACGGTGCATCGGAGAAAGAAATGCCAGAGGACTTTTCGTCTTAGAAATTCGCGATCTACCTGCCCTCCCAACAAGGCGGACGCGGCTCTTGGACCACCCTGTAGAAGCGAGTTTACGCGATCGATGAGTATAGGCGACGGCATGACTATGCTCCGGAGTAGTACTCTTCATTCCCATTGCTTCCACCCGCACGTGCCCTCGAACTGAAATCCAACACACAGACATGCACACCCGTTTTGTGCATGTTATTGTACATTCGGATCGAGCCTGTATTGCCATAAAAAAACATAGTTCTTCACTCAGCCGAAGTCTGTGATCGAATGCGGATACGAGACACAACGCACGAAGAAACCCGCTGAACAAAGAGAGAAAAATGCCCTGCGCGCTTTTTGTGGGCGGGAGTAAAGAACCACACGAAAATCGAAAAGTAGGCCAACCGACTCCACACAGATGAGAAGTTCTACTTGCCTTTCGCAACTTCAACGCCCCTCTTCCTGCGCCCTCTCCACAATCGTCACCGGCAACGTTTTACGAGTGGAAAACGAATTTTCGAATCGATATCCGCTTTAAGGGACAAATACAATCGTGACTCAGCCACAATCTTCACATTAAGTACAATCTGTTTCTCGACTCCGCTCCTCAAACTTTGCTCCTACTTTCTAATTAACACATTAATTGTCATAATTTTTCATCGAAAATGTGATCGAAAAAAAAGGGAAACACTCTTAGAACAAAAAACAGAAAATATGTAATAAAAAAATCTTAATCAACGCAAGAAAAAAATAACAAAGTATTTATCGAAGTCAGCTAAAACGGAGGTATCGAAAATTCTCTAGAAAAAAAAATTAAAAAATATCCATTCAAAATCCGTTCGACAGAAAATCAATAAAAAATCAATACTTCCCGATGCATCTTACCATGGGCTTACAGTCCACGAGACTTCGTTAGCGATCGACGTTTCCTTTACTTACGTAATCGGGGATTCCCCGCTCGAACACCCGTACAAAATCGTCGTAGTCGAGCGCGCAGCGTGCTCGACTAGACCTTTCAATTGTTTTGGATTACAATAAAGGCATTTCTCATGAATTCATATAGATCAATTTGTCGTCTCGTAAAACATTCCGTATTACTGTGCGCATACATTAACGTACAAACACGACATAATTCGTTTACGCTAATCGTAGTGAAATTTATTCTGGCTCACCTAATATTATAGCCTGTAACTATGCTCTCGTTCCTTGCTCGCACGGTATGCAAATCTGTAGAAATGCCATTTCGCGCGCGTTCAACGAATAGCGATAATTTCGTCACTCGCGGAGAGAGAGAGAGAGAGAAAAAAAACCTTTCTCTAATCACATGACTCCGTAGTCAGTTGATTTATAATCGGAAAGACTGCACCTTTCGTGAAGTTCCGGTCCCATATGACTGATGCATACATACATACATACATACACACATACATACATATATATGTACACTACCGTCCATAAGTTTGGAAACACTCGCCCCGGTTCCGAGCCACACGAGAAGTTTCATCGCTCTTTTAAAAATGACGATATCTCAATTTACCAAGCGGCGTTTCAAAAGGGACATATTTAGCTACATTCAGCTTTAAAAAAAAATTACCATTTTTTTTAACCATGTACGCACTTTGAAAGATGGTCGTTTTTTGGATTTTCGGGGGTTGAAAATGTAGCGCACGATTCGTGAAAAAAAAAATTTAACCGTTTTCCCCATGAAAAACTTAAAGCGGGGAGTACAAGCTTCAATTATGTTTTTTTTTTTAAGTTTCGTACGATTTTTTTCGCATAAATATTTAACTCTTCGCAAAAAAACGACCATATTTATAAAATGTAGCCTAACTCTGAAACTATTAAGTTTTCGTAAAACTACTAAGAGGGTAAAAAGTTACATACAAACATTTTGGAATCACCAAAAAAAAATTAAATAAAAAAAATTGAAATTTTGAAAAAAAAAAAAAAATTTCAACATTTTTTTCTTAATTGACGAAATATTTCTTTATCTTAAAAAATCGGGTCTCTTACCTCATCTACACGGCTTTTTTATCCAAAAATTAAAAAATTTGATTCAGTTGTCCATAGTACATTTCGCCGTTGCTGAATCGTCCAACCTTGATGTTTGAGAGCTCACTGAAACCGCTTTTTTTTTAAATTTGAAATCATGTTTTTTCACATTAAAAATTTTTTTTTCTGATTAAATTTTGTAACTATTCTTGTCATTTAAAGGGGGAGATACCTTTAGGTGAGGAAAAAATGGCTGGTTATCGTGATTTTTTTTCAAGAGGCAATATTTCTTTACCATTTTTGAGACTTGGCGTATGTTTTATTACTAATTTTGGCTCGTGTATGGTATTTTTAAATTTTATGAATTTTTGAAAATGGCGGAGGTATGGCACGGGTGTCCTGAAAATCGGTTTGCAGTAACTCCTCATTATTATTAATATTATTGTCATTATTAGTTATTAATTATTAATACTAATAATAGTAGTAGTAGTGGTAAGAATAATAATCCTATAATTATACAAAGAAAGAAAAATATATATGAGAAATTGAAAATGCAAACTATTAACTCGCGCCCAGGTAAAAATAATACAAAGCCAATAATAAAATTGATCAATTCCTTAATTTCGATGTACAAAATAACGAGACGTGTGGAATTTTCTTCGATTTTTCAGACGCGAGCCAAGATGACGAGTATAGTAGCGGACTTTGTCCACGGTTACCGGGATCTCATGGACAACAAGTCCGGTAAGTGACTTAATTCTTCATATACCAAAACGTGAAAGCTGTCAAACAAAAATGATACCTCTATTTCTCGTCGCTCTCCACTATTGCTCTTCTATGCACTGAGCAGCAACATCACTCAAGTTTCCACCTTCGATTTAGTTAAACTCATGTACGTGATAAAGCATTGAAAACTATCAGACATGTATTTTTTTTAATGGAGGAAAAACGGTTTTAAGGGAGGAAACCGCCCCTCGAAGGAAGGCGTGTTGAGGGGTGACTTTACAGTTTCATCCGCAAGGAGTTCACCGAGCTGAATGTGATACAAAAACCACAATTCTTCTAATGAAAATCCACTATAGAAGTATTCAAGAAACAAAATTAAGGGGTCACACGCCTCTCTGTCCGGGGTGATTTACCCCCTTAAAACCGTTTTTCCGATTTAAAAAAACGTGTCTTATAGTTTTTAATGCTTTATCACATTTATGAGTTTCAACAATATTGAAGCCGGACACTTAAGGATGCCCGTACGTTCCCTATCAAAAGTGAGTTTCGGTGAGAATTTGGAGTACTTTGCGATAACATTAAAATGTTTTTAAAAATCAACCGTATCGAAGATGCTAAGGACATTGGTTTTGGATAATAAGAATGCCAAAAATTTATAAATAAATTGTTTAGACAAAAAATTGTTCAACAAATCTCCGGTAAACGTGATTTTTAGTGACATTAAATGAATTATGATATTTTTCTGAACACCCATTATTTTTTAAAGAATTTTATCTCTATTTCGAAAGTCCCGTTTTTGGAATCTTTCAGAGGCTGTACCTATGACACTGTTCGTTCAATACCCCGGACACCTCGTATATTTAATATGGAACATTGCTCCGAAAACATATTGAAAATATGTGACCCTTTATCCATTTTTTAAATAAAAAAAAATTAAAATGTAAATAGAAAGAAAATTCTTTAAAAATTCATACCTATTCAGAAAAAATCTACGAATTTATTTTATAATATAAAAAAGTAGTTTACCGGGCATTTGTTGAACAATTTTCTTTTCAACAATTTACTTATAACTTTTTTTGCATTATTATTACGGAAAAATATTATTCTTAGCATCTTCAATGTGGTTGACTTCAAAAAAATTTTAATCCCATCGCAAAGTACGCAAAATTCTCGCCGAAACTCACTTTTGGTTGGGAATGTACCGGGAATGTACAGGAAATCTTTTCTTTGAAATAAATAATTACAGGAGGTCAAGGAATGGCGAATTATAATTTAAAAAATCGTCGAGGTAGAACTCTCAGTTGCGTATTTTATTTTGGATCTATTACCTGCATATAGCAGGTCGTATCTTATAATATGGTACAAATTACTATAAACGTCGTCGCAAATCGCAGGCAACATTCTTAATCAATGTGCTTATATACAGGGTGTCCCGGAACTGAATGCGATCTCTGAAATGGGGGGTTGGGGGTGAAATTCTGAGTCGATTCATATAAGCATGTGTGGGTCTCGGATCAAGCCCTGAATTATTATTAATTTTTAAAGTCGGGCCAATCAGGTGCGGAGCACCGCACCTACAGGCACCACTAGACGCGTGTAACGCTCTCCGGCGTACGCCAGCTCATCGGGCGCACCTGATTGGCCCGCCTTTAAAAATTAATAATAATTCAGCGGTTGATCTGAGACCCACACATGCTTATATCAATCGACTCAGAATTTCACCCCCAACCCCCTCTTTCAGGGAACGCATTCAGTTCTGCGATACCCTGTATATTTCAGTCCTTTTCACTGTTACGATCTTGGGGAAGTAAATTTCTGATAGTATCAGGGAATATCCATTTCATCAAAACCTACTATATTATATAGCATTGAACAATAAACGTATGTTCGTTAGATTGGTGGTTGCGGTTAACATATGTGCATAATTCGTGCAACTGCTAAAATGTCAATAAGCAGTAGTATACTTTTCGCAGTAACCATGGCTATAAAATATTATTGTCTCGTCAGGGAAATGAAAAATATATTGGGGGTACAAGTAAGTTTTAAAGGATTTTTTGTGAACATTGGGCCTTTACGCCCAAGAATTCTGCAAGTTCTTCTTTTGCGTTTGATAAGAGTCTTCGTTGAATAATGCCTCCAATTCTGCATTTTCAAACGCCTGTGGCCTTCCTTCACGTTCCTTATCCTCCGTGTCAAAATCACGACCTCTGCACCGTCTGAACTAGTACACACAAGTTGAGATTGATAGAGCATGGTCCCCATAAGCCTCGCACAGTAATCGATCACCTTCAGCTGCTTTTTTTTTCAATTGGATGCAGAAAACTAAAGATGCAGAAAAGTAATAAAGAAAATTCACGCAAACTGCGTTTCGTTGGCACAAAAGTCGACATATTTGGAGTTAAAAAAAATGTGTTGTTTACAGTTTGACAAAATTAGACGTACTGAAAACTTAACTGACGCTTTAAGGGGTCTTCTCACTTAAAAGACGCTAAACAAGGCTACTTTCATGCATTTTTTGATAGGTTTATATTATAGATATTGATATAAAAGTTGTTACTCTTAATAAATATACTTTTGAAATACATTAAACAAATTTTTTTGGTATTTATCTAACCCAAACAAACTTTAAACTCGTTTTTTTCGAAACAACGTTTTCCGACGGCTTGGTGATAAAATCTTCGAAACTACTAAACCGATCCTTATGAAATTTCAACCACATATTCCTCACAACTATAGCTATAGCGCATATCAGGGATTTTTTAAATTTTGACATTTACTATTTTTTTCGCCTAAAAACGGTGAAAAACACGTTTTTTTTGTTTTTTCGAAAAATGTCCGTCATTTTGTTATTTTTGCATTGTCTATAATCTTATGATATGCGCTATAGCCATTAACATACTAAATCTAAAACCGTTTGATTTTTTGTTTCGGATGATCCATCTCCGAGATTTCATCAAAAGCGCAGACATACAATTTTTTAGGACATTTTTGTTAACTACCATTTTCATCTTGAAACAGTGACTTAAATAAATAAAAATACTTTTTTTTATGTATTTTGAAAATGTATTTATTAAAGGGTTAGGCCACTCTAGAGGCCGAAAAAATAGGCCTTTTGGGGATTTTTTTCCAGAAAAACCACAAAACAAATGGACATTACAAAAAAGGGTGTTTATCATTCATATCAGTGACTGTATACAATATTTTTTTTAAAGCAATTAATTTAAAAATGGCGGTTGTGCAGCGTGTATTTCAAAACTGCATTTTTTAAGTTGGCCGGAAACATAACTCAGACAATTTTCAACTGACCCACTTGAAATGTCGAATATGTCTGGAAACATACATTGTCTATGGAAGTACGTAGGATTTTTTTTTAAATTGCATAGCTAATTTGTTATTAACAATTATCTTACGAAATTTTTAACTTTCCAAAAATTTGCCTAAAAGCGTCAGATAATTGTTAATAACAAATGACTTATGCAATATTTTTTAAAAAATCCCACGTACTTCCATAGACAATGTATTTTTCAAGATATATTGAACATTTCAAGTGAATCGGTCACTGTCTGAATCGAAAACTGTCTGAGTAATGTTTCCGGCCAACTTAAAAAATGCAGTTTTGAGATAAACATTGCACAAACGCCATTTTGAAATTAATAGCACCAAAAAAATTATTGTATATAGTCACTGATATGTATGATAAACACCCTTTTTTGTAATCTCGATTTACTTTGTAGTTTTTCTGAAGAACAAAATCCCCTAAAAGCCTATTTTTTCGGCCTCCAGAGTGGCCTAAGGCCTTAAGTGTAACAATTTTTATATCAATATCTATAATATAAACGTATAAAAAAATCATGAAACCAGCCTTTTTTTATCGTCTAAAGTGAGAAGACCCCTTAACATGAAGGTAGTTATGGTCGGATTCTATACTAGTAACGCCCTCTCTTGTAGATCCTTTAACGGCGGGGTAAAGTTAATTCGGCGAAAAAAAGGCATGTTTTTAAGATTTTTTTTGGCGTAACGAATAGTGTTCGTTTATTGAAAAATTTACATATAATAAAGTAACATTTGAACAACATTCTCCTAAATTTGCATTGCAAAATATTCAAAATTGAGCGAGTGAAAATTAAACCCCGGAGGCGCCTCGAAAAAAAGTTGGTTTGCGGTGTGCACCATAACTCGCAACAGAATCATTTGAAACAAAAAAATCAAAATGCATTTGTTAAAGGAGATGTTTCTCGAGGTAATGACGGGAGGATTTTTTTTTTCGATTTTTCGATTTTTCGTAGCACTCGGGAGCCAAAAACCCGATTTTCGCTAAAAAATCGGCTAATTTGTTGTTGAAAAATTAGTAATTATTTAAAAAAAACAAAAAAGCTCTCGACAATACCTGGTGAATTATGTGAAGAAGTACTGTGCAAAATTTCAAAGCGATTGGTCCAGTAGATTTTGAGTTATCGTGCACACGGACTTCAAATATGACAAGTCTCAGAAAAACGGTTTGAAAACGCAGAAGAGAAGAGAACGGCATGGAGCAATAGACGCTCAAATACTCATAACTTCGTCAATTTTACTCCGATCGACTTGAAATTTTAACACAATATTCTTGATATATTATGCATTCATTTAAAAAATGAAAAAAAAATGAAAAAAAAATTTAAATACTTTACCCCGCCCTTAAAACTTGTACCCCTAACAGTCAAAATATGGCTGAGAACACCATACATTTCTTTCAGTGCGTGAAAAAGAAGAAGAAAAAAGTAGGAAAGCCGAGAGATTTTATTTCCGTTTCGTTTTTTTTTAATTTCAAATTCACCAGTTTTTACCAGAATTTCCCTGAAAAACTTGACAATTATAACAAGCGGCCCTCCCCGAATCGTAGTCACGTCACGCTGTGTGTACTTTGCATACGACGCGTGCACGCAGCGAGAACATCTTCCGGTCAGTTAATTCGCCCGTTCTTCGTACGTGGCACTGAAACCACTGGGGCACTGCAACATTGTGGCTCGGGACTTCCTTTTTTCCTCCGAGCTTCTCTCGTTGTCACCGTTATTTATTAAAACGTGTATAGGTATACAGGGTGGCTCGAAATGTAACGTCCAAAAGGAAAATCTAGATGCCTCGAGAAGGATCGATCAATAAAGATGATAAGTTCAGATGATAACAAAAAAAAATGACGTTGACATTTGGAGTTGGATTTTTTTAGTTGCCTGCATTTTTTCTTCGTTTTTTACTTTTCTTATTTTTATTATTACAAAGAAACCGTTTTTTCTTTGTTTTTAAATTATGGTTATGAATCTCTAATGAGAATACGTAAAAGTATTCAAGGGATGTTCATTGCCTAACCTCAATCAGCCAAAAGGAAATATCGCTAATTGGACAGAAGTAACTTACGATGTTTGCATCGTTGGAATGCAACGAAAATTCTTTATTTTCTTATGTCTCACTATTTGAACCAAATTAACTTTTTACCCTCACTTTTTTAACTGTAACTTTTTATTAAATTTAACTTTTTAATTTTACCTTTTTAGCCGAATTTAGACTGTAGATGTCGGATGAGGACCTTAAACATGATGTTGAAGTTTGGAATGCAACGAATCAATTTCAACGATCGTTGGAATGCAACGAGAATCAATTCTTGTTTATTGTTTACATGTCTACCTAGACATAGTACCTGATTTTGGGAATTTTTCCAAAAATCGTACTTTTCATGATAACTCGAAATCCTTAGACTTTGGACCAAGCCAACCTAAGTTTGATATGTTCCTAACGAGGCGACCTATCACCCCCTTAAGGCTTTGCATCGATCTTCCTAACACCCTGTACACACACACACACACACACACACACACACACACACACACACACACACAACTATTTCCACCATCATCACGCGGTATATGGGTGGTTAAAAAAAATCGATTTTTTTTCTCAACGGAAAATTGAAGTATGTCAAGAAAAAGAATGTTTTGCAAAATTTGAGGGTTCTATACAATTTTTTAGTTAGTGTTCAAACGCCTTTTTCATGTTTTTTTTGTTCATGATTATCGGAGGATTAATTGTTTTTATCTCAATGCACTAAATGGTCCAATAACGTGGTCCAATGTAAGTCTTGATTTAATTTTTTCTGTAACAATTAACAATTTTTATTTAAATATTTTTCTTTACCATAAGCGATTTGTATTTGCAGATTAAGCATCAATATATGTAATTCGGTTGTGAAAATGATATCAACCACTTGATGAACAAGAACACGGTACTTGTTCATCAAGTACCATCATCTTGTTCTTGATGAACATCATCAAGTACCTTGATGATGTTCATCATCAAGAACTTGATCTTGTTCTTGATGAACATCATCAAGTACATCATTAAGTACCATCATCTTGTTCTTGATGAACAAGAACACGGTACTCTAACGCGTACTTGTTAGACTGAACGTCTAACAAGTAATATGTTGTTTTGGAGTAAAATGTTGTTTTGGAGTAAGAAAACAAAGTCATACGGATTCGAGAGTTACAAACCGCGGGGCTGTTGACGTTCCTGCATCTTTCTTTCTCTGACTGTCCATGAGTTCTTTTCGCGATTCATTTGACTGTTTCCAGTAGTTGCTTTATTGAGGTACGTCACAGTAAACGTAAAAATAAAAATGTAAAAAATGATCGCGGGTTTGGACGACAGTGAAAGTGCCGAAAGGCCATAGCCGGGTAAGTAGGGAAAAATCGCCCCCGCATTTTCTCCAGCGAAATTTGGAGTATATTCTGAGGTATAAAAAAAAACGAATTTCCTGAAAATTTCATCCCCGTCAACGCAATGGTTTTAGAGAAATGAATTTAAAAAAAAATAAAACAAAAAAATTCTGGAAACGCTTCAGTGGATCAATTCGATTTTTTTTTTGGCACTTGTTACGATCAAACGTGTTACGAAATAAAATTATAGGACATCTTGCGAAAGATTAAGGTTTAAAAAAAAAATAATGTTCCTTGTTTTATTTTTCTTTACTATAATCCACTTGGGGTACAACGACGAATTTTTTTTTTCATATAATCTTTGGGCACCTTATTAGATTATATAATTTTTTCAAAATGATCGGTTTGGTACGCCACAGTGAAAAAAAAAGAAACAGACTTTATTGATATATTTTAGTTGTATATCTATATAACTAAAATATATCAATAAAGTGCCTTTCTTTTTTTTTCAGTGTGGCATACCAAACCGATCATTTTGAAAAAATTATATAATCTAATAAGGTACCCAAAGATTATATGAAAAAAATATCGCTATTGTACCCCAAGTGGATTATAGTAAAAAATAATAAAACAAGGAACATTATTTTTTTTTCAAACCTTAATCTTTCGCAAGATGTTCTATAATTTTATTTCATAACACGTTTGATCGGAACAAGTACCAAAAAAAAATCGAATCGATCCACTGTACCGATTCCGGAATTTTTCTTTTTTTTTTCGATATTTAAAAAAAATTCATTTTTCTAAAACCATTGCATTGACGCGGATGAAATTTTCAGAAAGTTTGTTTTTTTTAACACCTCAGAATATATTCCAAATTTCGCTGGAACAAATGCGGGGGCATTTTTTCCCTACTTACCCGGCTATGGCCTTTATCTGATTGGGTCGGAAATCGAAGAATTTGTGGAATGCAAATTACCCACGAATAGAGAAGCATTGAGTCTATTCTTTCACCATCATAATACTCTTAAATGTTCTGTTCGAGAGAGTACACAAAACGTTATCGACAAAATAACTAATATTCGGAGCGAAACTGGAATAGGATTTTCTCAACCTTGCATCAATTTCAAAAGGTTATAAAAAATTACGATTTGGGTGGGCAGCATTGAATAAAAAGTTATTTACGAAAAAATCAAACTCAATCGTTCAACCAAAATCTCTTTCACCATAGTTGGATAAATTATTTGAATTATATTATTATGATGTTTATTGGCGGGGAAAAAAATGGACGAAAAATCGAAGAAACAAAATTAAAAGTCGTTTGAGCATTGCCCAAAAAAATTTTTAGACCTCTCAAATTTTGTGTCATTTACTTTTTCATAATGTAGTAACATTTTCCGTTGAGGACCGCGACGAAAAAAAAGTTAATTTTTTTTTACCCACCCTAATATATGGGTGTGTGTATGTATGTATATATACCCGGTGAGAGTTTCGTTCGATTCAGGCAACGAGAACGAAAGCCTCGCGAAAAAGCTTTTGTACCATCCTTCTTATTATTCTGGCGGTTCTGAGCCTCAGGCGCGAGGTACAGAAAGAGGGAGAGAGAGAGAGGGGGCGGGGGGCACTCAGAGAGTCAGGAACAATTATTTGTCTCGTTGCTTCTCTTCCAACTTTGTCATTAAAATTCTCCATTTTTGCCGAGAACTTTAGACAAGTCGCTACTTTTCGTAAAAAAAAATCTCGCCTAGAATATCATGAAGTCGAAGAATCTCGCGTTATTGGAATATTTCGATTGAATTTGACCCTCTTTGTTTCGTTATTACTCGAATTATTCAGAGTCCTCGTTCGAGACTGGCATATATTATATACGACTTTAGTCGACTTTACCAGATCATATATACAGGGCTACTACTTATTGGTCACGATCCCGTCAAAGGATTGGAGGACATATTTTCCGCTATCAAATAATCCAGTGATGCTTTATGCAAAAGTAAACCATTTCGACATATTATTATTTTTATTATATTTTTAATAGTGAGAGGCAGGCAACGTTGAAGATAAGTTGTGAAAAACTGTTGTATGAAATCAAACGTTTTTTAAAAATTATTTGTAGTTTGAAAGCACAGTAACAAAGAATTATCAACAATAAAGTAAGAATAATTATTAGTACTTAGACTTGCAGAGTTTCGCACCTCTAGTTAAAAAATGTTTGCAGATTGTTCGTATTTTTATTGTTGATAATTCCTTGTTACTGTGTCCTCAAACTACAAATAAGAAAAAACGTTTGATCCCATATGACAATTTTTTAAAATTAATTTGTAAAGTTGCCTACCCCTCATTTAAAAAAAAAAGAATAAAAATATCGTCTGGTAAAGACGACCACGAACTTCCGAGTCTTTAAGGAGTTACGTCGGTTTCGACACGAAATTTTTTTTTTCTCAATTGAAACAAAATATTATATATGCATTATTTTATTAAAAATGTTAAGAAAATAAAAGAGCAAGATTTCAACAATATTTAAAAAAAAATGCATCCAAAGATTTGGAAAATTCAGCCGGTGGGACCTGGTTTTCGGAGACCCCTTAAAAAAGTCTCCTCGTAGTGGTCAGGATAACTCATGATAGATTCATCTGAAATTAAAAAAAACCAATTTTTTCTGTTACTAGATGAGTACAGCTCGTGATTGAACGAAGCATTTTAAAAAAATTGAAATTTGAATTTTTCGCAGAGTTGTATGCAAAATAGTTCAATTTTTGGTTCAATTTACACTACGTATAGACTTGTAAAATGAGTTGTAATAGAAAAAAAAACCTTCATTCAATCACTAGTCAATGTTATTTTGAAGAAGTGTGCAAAATTGCAATAAGATCGGTGCATTAGTTTTTGAGAAATCGTCTCCACCGACTTCAAAAATAGTGGTTTGAGAAAAATGCGATATACCTGGGTCACTCCCGGCCGGTCTTTCCCAACGGGAGGAATTCCCAAAGGCTCTGTCTCTCTTAGACGTTTACTCCGATGGACTTAAAACTTTGGGAGAATATTCTAGACATATTGTACCATAAGATATTTTTTTTTTTTTAATTTGTTCTCTCCTAACGTACACGCTGTTCGCGTTTGATGCCTATTTGGTACCACGAGACAATAATATGAAAAAAACCGATTTTTTGACATTTTCAAACCCACGTAAGCCCTTAATTTATTCGTAGCAAAGCACGTAACGTTGTCATTGATCTTCTATTAATTCTGGAGTTACTCCTGAGAAGGTTGATAATGCTTTCTGCTTTGCGAATTCCAATAGAACAAAATGCACCCTTTTCATCCAGTCCATAGGACGAGTCTGTCTCTCGGGCCTTATAAATTTACATTGGAAGTTTACACTTTACATTTACACTTAAGGCCTTATATACGCGATATAAAAAAATGGACGCATGTATTGACAACATTTTTTTTACAGATCATTTATGCACATGGTTAAGTATATGTAAAAAAAAAAAAAAATATTAACAAATGGCGGAGATATAATATAATAAAGCCATGTATTTTTTTGCGCGCTCGTTGACGATGAAAGTTCTCAGCATCGATGTGGGTGTCTGAAAAAAATGAACATATTTATAATTGCATAATGAATGTATCTTCAGTGTGAACCAAAAATATTATAAAAAAAATTATTATAATAAAAATTCGAAACTTAAAATTTTTTAACCAACTTTCTGTCGGTATTTTATATTTTATATTTTTTTGTGTCATTGAAATGTTCGTTTCTGTATTTCACACGATAGGTGATGATACTAAGAATATGTTGTAACAAATTTCAAAGCGATCTGAACCTTCGTTCAAGAGTTAGAACTTTCACAAGATTAAAAAAAAGTGAATCGTGGAAAAACGGCTTTGAAGTTGGCGGTCGGGCGCGCCGCGTGGTATCTATTATAAATGCAATCTTACCTTATTTTTGGAATCTTTGGAATTGTTCAATTCTGTAAAGTTTGAAATATTCCTAACCGTTCAGGCTAATGGAATAAAAAATAATTTAAAAAATGAGCAATGTTTCGCGTATACAAGGCCTTAAGAAGACGATAAATTATCGAGAAGTGTAGAATTATTGAGAATAAATCCGAACACAATGCAATTATTCTATTTTTCTTTGGGGCGAAACAACCTCGAACGAACTACTTAACAAGAACATTAATCATTATTAATCATTGATCCGTTATCGATCATTAACTCTTGATTGGACACTGAGAAATTATGAGAAATAAGTGAAGAGAACGTAACGCAACCCTTGTTCCCTTCGAATCCAAACAAACCTAAACGAACTACTCAACAAGAGAACAATCAATTATGAATTCTTGGTTAATTGTCAACTTTTAATTTACTTTTATTTCTCAATAAATTATCAATTCTTAATCGATTCTCAATTTTTATCAAACGATCAATAATTAACTAATGATCAATTCATAATCAATAACCAATTTTTAATCAGTTGTCAATTCTTAATGAATTATCAATCCTTAATCAATTTTCATTTCTTAATAAATTATCCATTCTCAATAAATTATCAATTTATCATCATTTTTTTATAAATGATCAATTCTTAATAAATTATTAATTCTTAATCAATTATTATTTCTTAGTCAATTCCGAATGCTCAATCAAGCAATAAGAATTAACTTGAACCCAACTCCCAACGCGAATTCGTTTTTTCTCTCATAAAAAATCATTATTAATGTTTTTTTTTGTTTAAACATTTTTCGTTCTCTCAGATCAACGGGAATCCTACCAGCGAGTGATTTTTTTCTTTCTTATTGCCGTGATAATTATCTCGAGAGCTCGCGCGTTGCTCATTTTCGACACTTGGTCGTGGATTCCAACGAGTGCAAATATGCATTGTGACGCGTGCGACCATTGTTCTCTGTGCTCTATATAGATCGCGAGCATCAATTTCACACTCGCGCGACGATTTGCCGAAGCAAATAAGAGAAATAAGAAGGATAAGAAGAGAAAAAAACCAAGACCGTTCTTTTTCGCCGTCCCTTGCCGTACTTCGGAAAAATAAAACGAAAAGTGTATATTTTTA
Organism: Ophion obscuratus; assembly: GCA_964007375.1. NCBI lineage: Eukaryota > Metazoa > Arthropoda > Insecta > Hymenoptera > Ichneumonidae > Ophion > Ophion obscuratus. The sequence goes on along the minus strand of OZ023313.1, from coordinate 65,246,725 downwards.
TATTTCTTTTTTATTTTTCGAGAAACAAAAATGCAAAATGAAGCGTTTTAAGGAAAAAAGAAAAAAAAACACGTCAATAAGGCAGATAAAATGAAAAACAAACTTAAAAAAAATCTAAATAAACAGATTCATAGAAAAAAATAGGGAAAAGAGGCTTTTGGAGAAAAATAGTAAGAACATAAAGTCGAGAATGAATAAAAAATAGTTAAAAACCTGCTACTAAATGTATAGAACAAAAACAAATCCAGACAAGCAAATAAAAAATTGTAAAGAAAATTAAAAAATGGGAAACTAAAAACCTGCTACTAAATGTATAAAACAAAAACAAATCCAGACAAACAAATAAAAAATTGTAAAGAAAATTAAAAAATGGGAAATGAACGAAAACGAACGACAAATATTGTCAGTGAATTAGCAAAACTCGAAATATGCATTGTTACTTCTTCTTTACCGCTTATTTTTTTTCGTATTTTTCAACTCTTCGTTTGAATATTTCTAAGAAATTTCAATGTGTGATTAGATTCACGTCGATCAGCATGGTCAATTTTCGCACGAATTATTTTTTAATTTTGAAGAAAAATTTCTTCCACGTGTCGCTATCGAAAGATCCACGGTGCGAATCGTAATTAGTCTCGTCCATCGTCGTGGGCGTTGCAATTATCATACGTTGATTATTTCCTCGACAGACCCTCGAGTCAACGATTGGGCGATGATGAGCAGTCCATGGCCAACGGTCCTCATATGCATATCCTACGCATACTTCTGCAGAGTTTTGGGCCCGAGAATGATGGAGAACAGGAAACCCTTCGACCTCAGAAGTCTCCTTATATTTTACAATCTCATACAGACACTCTTCTCGTCGTGGATCTTCTACGAAGTAAGTTTCTTTTTTAATTTGCCATTTTTTTGCCAGAAGTGTATAAAAAATGATTGGGGGAGATTTCTTGGGACTCAAAAAAAAAAATGATGCGATTCAAAAGAATGATGGGACTCAAAAAAAAAAGAATGATGAAAAAAAGAATCTACCTGTTGGTCTTCCTATATGGAAATCATCAAAAATAATACATAGAATCATTCGAAAAATGATTGCAGGTGATTTCTTGGGGCGTCTTCGAAGAAAAAGAAAATTTTTTTACATGTAATTTTTCCTATACGAAAATCATCAAAGATAATGAATAAAATAATAAGTATATATTAAAACATAATTAAAGGTGATTTCTTGGGGCGCGTCGAAAAGAATTATTTCCAGTCCCAAGAAATCACTTTCAGTTCTTAAACATACATATATTATCAATCTATGTATTATTTTTGACAAATATATAAAGAATAATTGAAGGCCATTTTTTTCATAAATTTACCTCTAGTATCGTATTTATTATTTTTGATGATTTTGATACAGCAAAAATTACAGCTCAATGATCGTACTTTTTTTTTCAAGACCCTAGAAATAGTCACTAATTATTTTCCATAAATATGTTTGATTTTATTATCCCAATTATTATTTTTCATTTTCAAATAACAATTTATTCCATACACATGTATAGTATCGAGACAGCAAGCAATAAAACTGCTCTTTTTCCGAGCTTCAAATGATCACCTTCAATTATTATCTTTATCTCGCATATAAAAATACGTTTGGGTTTAAGTATCGTGGTTGTCCGTACGCGATCGCTAGTACGGTACACTGTACTGGCGATCACGGTGATTCGGCACGCGATTAGTATGTCGCTCTTGTGCACCGAACTACAAGATACAGTTACACTCCGGTGTCACTTCTACAATCACTTGCGGTTACTATATTCTCTCGTGTGTGCCTAGTAGCGCGCGCGCGGTTTAGCGCGGAGAAGCGAGCTACCTGCTCGAAAGACACGAGACCGATCGATCTCCGTGTGACCTGTACGCCCGTGTATGCTCAAATGATCGTTTGTGGAAAAAAACTAATTGCAAAAAAATAGAGGGGGAGGGAGCAAACGAGCACTCGATAAAGTAGCCCGCGGCCGTGGCTGGCTGGTGGCCGTGTACTCGATGGAGATGCATGTGAGAAGGATTTCTTTTGAAAAAGTTGTCCAAAGGTTGATCGGAGGATCGTATTTTTGATATATGGAACAAAAATGTAAAAAAGAATTTTCCATGAATTCCACACCATCAAGTACCTTCTGCCTTGGGTCAAATGACCGTCACTTTTACTTTGCGTCAAATGACTGGCACTTTTGCATTGCGTCAAATGACCGTCATTTTTGCATTGCGTCAAATGACCGTCACTTTTGCATTGCGTAAAATGACCGTCATTTCTGCATTGCGTCAAATGACCGTCATTTTTGCATTGCGTCAAATGACCGTCATTTTTGCATTGCGTCAAATGTCACTATTACGAAGAGTTCAAACGACCTGTTACGTCCGTGTTACGTCGAATGACCGTCACTATTGCATTGCGTTAAATGACTGTCGCTATTGCATTGCGTTAAATGATTGTCGCTATTGCATTGCGTTAAATGACCGTCGTTATTGCATTGCGTTGAATGACCGTCACTATTGCATTGTCCTAAATGTCCGTCACTATTGCAATGCTCTAAATGACTGTGACTTTTCCATTGCGTCACATGACTGTCACTATTGTATTGTGTTAAATGGCTGTCGTTCTTACGAAGGGTTCAAACGACCTGTTCCGTCTGCGTCACGTCAAATGGCCGTCACTATTACATTGCGTTAAATGGCCGCCACTATTGCATTGCGTTAAATGGCCGTCACTATTGTATTTCGTTAAATGGCCGTCACTATTGCATTGCGTCACATGACCGTCACATGGTCGTTAAATGGCCGTCACTATTGCATTGCGTTAAATAGCCGTCGCTATTGTATTTCGTTAAATGGCCGCCTCTATTGCATTGCGTTAAATAGCCGTCACTATTGTATTTCAATACTGACGGTCATGTGACGCAATGCAATAGTGACGGCCATTTAACGGCCATGTAACGCAATGCAATAGTGACGGCCATGTAACGCAATGCAATAGTGACGGCCATGTAACGCAATGCAATAGTGACGGCCATGTAACGCAATGCAATAGTGACGGCCATGTAACGCAATGCAATAGTGACGGCCATGTAACGCAATGCGTTAAATTGCTGTTACTATTGCATTGCGTTAAATGTCCGCCGCAATTGCATTGCGTTAATTGGCCGTCACAATTGCAAAAGGCGTTAAATGGCCGTCACTATTACATTGCGTTAAATTGCCGTCACTATTGCATTGCGTTAAATGGCCGTCACAATTGCATTGCGTTAAATGGTCGTTACTATTGAATTGCGTTAAATGGCCGTCACTATTGCATTGCGGTAAATGGTCGTCACAATTGCAATGCGTTAAATGACCATCACAATTGCATTGCGTTAAATGGCTGTCACTGATGCATTGCGTTGAATGGCTGTCACTATTGCATTGCGTTAAATGGCCGTCACTATTATATTGCGTTAAATGGCCGTCACTATTGTATTACGTTAAATGGCTGTCACTATTGCATTGCGTTAAATGGCTGTAACTATTGCATTGCGTTAAATGGTCGTTACTATTGCATTGCGTAAAGTGACTGTCACTATTGCATTGCGTCAAAGGACCGTCACTTTTCCATTGCGTCAAATGATCGCCACTTTTAACTTGTTGCTCAAAAGTTGCTCGGAGGATCGTATTTTTCATATATACATATACAGAGGTGGCCCGTAAAGTGACGTCCAAAAGGAACATCCAGATGCCTCACATCAATATCGATCCGTATCAGTCCCATATATATGATCTGCTTCAGTTTTCGAGAACAAAGCATTTGTTTTTAATTCTTCTCTTTTGCGTGTGTTCTTTTCTCGGGATTTTCTTTCACTCGTGTTATCGTTATAAAGTGCATTGTTGAGTAATTGATAAATGACCAACCGAACACCAACGAAGATGCCTTAGTTTTCGATCAAAAGTTTGAAAAATGGGTTCCAGAGGATCAGTCATTAAAGTTCAGATGATGAAAAAAGATACTTATACTAGTCTGAATGACTTCCAATTGCTTTTAAAAAAACTCCTAAGCGGGAATGCATACACCGAAGAGAAAAAACCTAGGCTACAGGAAAAATCGCAAAAAGAAAACCAAGAAAAAGTGAAAGATGTTGACAATCGACGAAATGGTACGCTTTTAACCAAAAAGATTGAATCTTACGAAAAAAATGGCTACGTTTTTGCAATAATAAAATACTTTTTTATTTATTTTCAAAAACATTTAGGGTCATGTTTTAGACAATAAGGTTAGAAAGATTTATACGAAATTTCATCAGAATCGGTCGATTAGATTTTCAGCTATACGTCACGCCAATTTTAGAAATGCAGTTTAGAAGTGCCATATTTAAAGAACCATGTAACAGCTAAAAGTAGTAATACCTCAAGTCTCGAAAATAGTAAAGAAATACTCCCTTTTTTTTAATCATGAAAATTAGCAAAAAAATTCCTCGCCAAAAGGTATCTCGCCCCTTAATCGATACTGTTGTATTATATAAGGGAAATTTGTGGGAAATTGATGAGGGAAGAAATATAAATTAACCAATTTGAATCGATTAAAAATTTGACGAACGATAAATTGACCCGATACGGTTATAAAATTTGAATGATGTTAAAATGTGCATCGTTGTGACACAACGAAAGTTAATTCTTTATTTTAATTGATAGAATTTGCCATACCTCCGCCATTTTTTAAGATCAATAAAAAAAGTACCATGCAGCGGGAAAAAAGTAGCGATAAAACATACCCCAAGTCTCAAAAATGGACGAGAAAACTTTCCGTTAAAAAAAAATCATAAAAATCAGCAAATTTTTTCCTCGCCTAGGGGGTACCTCTCCCTGAACGAAAAAGTAGGTCGATCGGTCACTCTCACCGCATACCTCTTCCGCATGCATGCTTGCACCATAGGCTCTTGTCTGCCGAGCACGACGACCACGATGGGCCTTCAGCCCTGGCGACACGGAAGAGACGTCCCTTTGCCGGTGCTTCGACGACGTCGATGACGACGCCGCGGTTTTTTTTTTTTTTTTTTTTCTTTCATCGAGTGCAGTTAACCAAAGAGTTTCGTGCCATTTCTTCATTGCGTTATTCGTATAGCACTTGTGCCAACGTGATTATATTCATCGACTTGAACAATAAAAAAATATATGTATACATATCTGGGGCATTCCGATGATCTTGACGTTTGCATCGTTGGAATGCATTTTTTGTTTGTATTGCACACATTTTATTTGGCCAAATTAGGCTGCAAAAATCACTCAAACGTTTTAAGGAGGCTGCTCAGGGTCTTTGCGGGGCAGGCGGCAAGAGGGAAACGTATATGCTTAACGGCGGGGTAAAGTTAATTCGGCGAAAAAAAGGCATGTTTTTAAGATTTTTTTTTGGCGTAACGAATAGTGTTCGTTTATTGAAAAATGTACATATAATAAAGTAACATTTGAACAACATTCTCCTAAATTTGCATTGCAAAATATTCAAAATTGAGCGAGTGAAAATTAAACCCCGGAGGCGCCTCGAAAAAAAGTTGGTTTGCGTTGTGCACCATAACTCGCAACAGAATCATTTGAAACAAAAAAATCAAAATGCATTTGTTAAAGGAGATGTTTCTCGAGGTAATGACGGGAGGATTTTTTTTCTTCGATTTTTCGATTTTTCGTAGCACTTGGGAGCCAAAAACCCGATTTTCGCTAAAAAAATCGGCTAATTTGTTGTTGAAAAATTAGTAATTATTTAAAAAAAAACAAAAAAGCTCTCGACAATACCTGGTGAATTATGTGAAGAAGTACTGTGCAAAATTTCAAAGCGATTGGTCCAGTAGATTTTGAGTTATCGTGCACACGGACTTCAAATATGACAAGTCCCAGAAAAACGGTTTGAAAAACGCAGAAGAGAAGAGAACGGCATGGAGCAATAGACGCTCAAATACTCATAACTTCGTCAATTTTACTCCGATCGACTTGAAATTTTAACACAATATTCTTGATATATTATGCATTCATTTAAAAAAATGAAAAAAAAAATGAAAATTTTTTTTTAATACTTTACCCCGCCCTTAAACACGGGCGCCTGTAACGGCTGCCAATCCCGAATAATCAAATTTTCGGTTGAGTAAAATAAATAAATTTCAGCTTATAAATATGCGGAATGCATATAATTGACTGTTTAGAAATGTTATTAATCTTTTTTGTTCATTTACATGGCGAATAAGTTATTAACCAAGTTGAAATGTGGCAAACGCGCAATTTAGTTATCAGTAATTGGTATCACTGAGCTCAGATACGAACGTCACATCGTGAGCGCGTAGCTGTCAAACATCCTTCGCGAATACCGTTTTTTTTTGTTCGGCGAAAATGAAAAGATGGACGGAAAAAATGCAAACCGAAAAACAGTAAAATCGACGGTTGGAGCAAGTACAATCTGGAAAGCGGCGAAAAAAAGTAGTTGAGCCGGAAAATGAATGCGCAGTCGAGGTACGACGCGTAATTGATTTGAAGGTTATGTCGAAACACATGCACTGCAGCTTCTGCAAAGAATGATTCAAAATATTTAAGTACTCTTTATGAAACGGCGGTAAGAAATTTATAGCAAGGCAGCAATAGTTTGTGCGTTTCAAATTTTGGCGCCTATTCAAAATGGCCGACTTGACAGCAGCGTTGCCACGTGCCGTAGGGCGCTTTATCGTTTTACGCGAATCAGCTGAAATTTCCTGTTTTATTTCACGAACATTCTCGATAACGAGACAGACAAAACGCTGTACTCTTCGTTGGAATTATTCATTAAAATCTCGATAATTTTTTCCGCCAATTTCCGTTAAATTCTTACTATTTTTATTATGTTGTGACAGTCGTATTAGAGTTCTTATGAAGCATTTGCTATGTCGCCCGTGTATAAGAGCCTGACTTCAATAATTAATTGCTCAACAATCACGCAGACGCACAGTGTGGTTCCAAACGCCGAAAAGCTGGCCAAAAATCGAAATCGTCAAAAAAACGGATGGTGGTGGGTATATATAGGTTTTTGGGGTCGCTGAATCCGAATCTGATGTTAGTTTTTCGAAAAAAAATGAGTCAAAAAGTCAAAAACAAGATGGCGGACCAAAAAAAAAATTATATCAACTTTAAACAATAAAAAATGATGGTATAAGGAGTTTTTGAGGTCGCTAAATCGAAATTTGACATCGGTTTCCTAAAAACATGCAAAACAAAGTCAAAAATAAGATGGCAGACCAAAAAAAAAAATGATTATAATTGTAAATGATAAAACCTGTTGATTAAGGGGTTTTCGACGTCGCTGAATCAGAATTTGACGTCAGTTTTTCAAAAAATGGCAATGAAAGTGAAAAACAAGATGGCGGATCAGTTGTGTGTAATAAAAAATGAAACGCAGGCTCAGCAGGCGCAGGGGGAGAAGGTGCGGGCTCAGCAGGTAATGCCTCGGTGAATTGGAAGTTTTCGTCTAACCAAGATTAATTCTCTTCCATGAATCTGTCGTGTGTCCTGTTGCATGCTTCCCATTTTGTTCTCATTTTATAAAATAATTTTCTCAACGACGCTTTACATTCGTTAGAAAATAAAAACGTCCGTTCGTTTTGACTAGTCAAATGTTCCTCTAAAAGATGTATAAGAACATTATTGTCCTTTTTGAGATGTCCTTTTAGGAGATCGAAAATGTTTTTCTTTGTAAAAGGCATTTTTTGGGTTGTCTGAAAAAAAAACAAAAAAAAATGTTTGTTAAAAATCATATTAACACAATTGTTAATATGATTTTTAACAAACATTTTTTTTTTGATTACAAATCAATATTTGTAATCAAAAATAATATAAACAATATCGTTTTTATTGATACAGAAACATTTAATCAACTTGGAAAAAAAATTTAATTAAGTTTTTTGAAAAAAATAATTTATTGTTTATAACAAATTCATTGTTTATAATGTCAAAATCATTGGTAGTATGTATACTCAACATTAAATAACTTAAACAAATTTTTTTTGACGATATTGGGCTTCATATAACGTAAAAATCCTATTTTTAGCCATTTTTTTAAGTAAATTTTCAAATTGCATTTTCTCAATTTCGGGCAAATTCGGGCAAAAGTTATTGGCGTCATAGTTTAGTGCTATGATGCCCTTACCATATGCAATTAATTTCAGCCCGGGATCTAGCGGGACTTTCGAGAAAATGAGAAAGTAAAAGTGGCATAAAAATGACGAAATTTTGTGATTTACAAACAATAATATATAAACAATGTACAAGCACTTAAAATTTCAAACAAAACGTATTTTACTAACCTCAGATATCCCTCTCTTCGAAACAATTCACTTCACCATGAATAATAAACACTAACTTGTCTAAATTAAATGTTTAAGTCAGAAAACACGTGACATTCACGAAATTTAACCTTAACTTCACGGAGCCACGCTGCCAACAAGTGTGTATTATTGGCATAGGTAATGTTGGGTTCTTAAAGTGCAGGTACCAACCTAACATATGGCACACAAAAAAGTCCTATATTTAGTAACGCGATTTTCCCTATTTTTGACCAGCTTTTCGGCGTTTGGAACCACTGTGAGACGAAGTACTTAGATTTTTTCACGGAGCCGTAACACCTGTTCACAAATATCCTCAATGAATTTCAGCAAATTCTTACTATTTCGCGTTAGCTGAGCAATCTAACTTAACGTATCCTTGGTAGAGATTGACGATCTCAATTTGCATTAACAGCCTTTCGACAATGATAAAAAGTACAGCATTGAAAAATAAAGAAGAAGGATATCGTTGCGTACCGATGCAAACTTCAACATCGTCAATTCCAGTTCAACTGAGACAACTTACGGTTGTCTTTTTTTCTGATGAGATTGAAGCTTGCATTATTCGAATGCAGCGATAATTATTATTTTCCAATTGTTCGAACGTTTCTTTTTGGCGAATTTTCGTTAGGAAAAACCCTTAAGTCATTTTTCAAGGAGTTTATTTAAAAATCGAGAATTTAAATGTACAAAAAAGATTGTGTGAAATAATCAAAATGACCCGTGCGGAAATTGAGTTGGGGCTGTGATCGGGTCCCAATAATATTCCCCTAACTTCATTCGGGCCCTAATCTCGAAGCCACATGAGGGCCGTTAGCGGCCGGTCACACTTTGTCAACAAGGGCCATTAAAGGCGCAATGACCAGGGCCTTATAAGTTGCCTCAATGGTGCCTCATCAAAACCACTTTAGCGCCCTGAAAATGCCTCAACGGCGCCTCATCAAAACCATTTCAGCGCCACAAAATATCCGTATCAGTGGATATACGTGTATGTTAAATGCGTCAGGGTATATCTGTATTTGTTTTTATGCAATTGTTCATGTGCATAGGTGTGGGCGTGAGTGCATGTGTATGTATGTGTGCGCGCGTAGAAATGTGATTGCGTATTTGCATGTGAGCCTTTATGACGAACTGCCATGACAAAATTAATACAAAAAATAATGTGAGGCGAACTCTCTTCACTGCAAACATTTATTTTTGAGGAACTACGCGCTATGATAACATTTTTTAGAATTGTGATAGCTTGCAACACTTAAGTGTGAAATTATAAGATTATCACATTGATTATAGTTATAGTCACAGTGTGAAATGAGTCTGTAAGGGTACAGAACGCGAAGGAGCGACATTATATATGTCCGCTGTATAAAGTAAAGTATTAATGACTCCAATAAAAGTAATATTATCTTAGTTTTAATTAGGAAATTATTAAGTAATTGAATAAGTAATTCTCAATCATTAATATATCACGGAAAAATATCAATATATCACCTTTCCTCGTCTCACGGCCTTCTACGATCTTATTTGTTTCGAAAATATTTTTTAATTCTTTTCAGCTAGTCTTTTTGAATATCAAATATTTTCAAATCGAATAAATAAAGATTCGTTTCGAATAAATCTTTATTTGCTCATAATGTACACTGTAAATCTAAGTGTACTATGTGCAATAAAATATTTCATAAATCCAAAATGAAATTAAGCACTCAATTGAGAGTTTACCACAACGATTTTGTATCGTACTTCGTCATGCCCTGGCCTTTCGGAATGATTATTTTTGAAGATAATATTTCACCTATATCGGTATAAAACCTAGTACCTACCTACCCATATGCTGCCCCTATGCTTCGCGTGCTTGTAAGATATGGCATAAGAGATGAAATTAATTCCTATAATTATTTGCTTTATCACATAAACAATATCAATTAGTTGATATCATTGTGATATTAACTATCACAACGCGAAATAATTTTTCACGTGGAAAGTATTCGGCGAAAATAGTCACTATAAAAATGTAAAAAAAAAAACCGAATGGGATTGTTCAAACATATGCGCTGGCATCACTCCATGAGTGAATAAGGCAATAAGAATAATATGTAATTTTTTGAAGGATTTGTAAATGTCATATATAATAATTTTTAATGCCCTCATGTTTTTATCCTATTTTTACCTTTTATCGAATAATTGAATGTAGTGATTAAAATACCACAAATGATTTAGTCCAAGCTATGTATACTGGTCCGTTTCCTATAATACCCAAACCTGGCGTTCTTATGGCAATCCCTGTCGGGATTGCCATAATAGGACCCGCAAAGGTCCTTATTATGCTAACCCCTGTCGGGATTGCCATATAAGGACCTTCAAGGGTTTATTTGAGGCTTCCCTGATAGGGAAAGCCTCAAATAAGCCCTTCAAGGCCCTTATTTTTATGAGGGATGCCCTATCAATTTTCCGCACGGGCGAGGAAAGAAAAATATAAAAAATAATTCTCGTTGCATTCCAACGATGCAAACTTCAAGACCATCTTTTTCGGTCTACTTTTCGGTCTACATGGACATCCCACCATAATTGAATTTCATCGGAAACCATATTTTTGAAGTTTTTCTTCACTTGCAAGACCGAAAAAGTCCTCTTCTGATTTTCAAATTGTTGAATAATCCTCAAAGTTGAATTTTCACAAAAACCAAGTGGTCTGTATCGGAAGCACAAGTTAAGCTTTGGTGAAAAATGCACAAAACAGGTGTAAAACGTCTCCGAATTTTTTCCGAATTTTTAAAACGGCCCGAGCGGCCCCTTTCATTTTTCGAATTATCGTTGATAATTCCTTCTTACTGTGTCCTCAAACTAATACAAATGAAAAAAAAACCGTTTCATTCGATACAACAGTTTTTTTTAAATCAATTCATAAAGTTAAAAAAAAATCACTAAAAAAAATAACAATATCTCGAAAATGGTTCACTTTCGTGTGAAACATTACGGGATTATTTGATAGCGGAAAACATGTCCTACAGCCCTTTTGCGGGATCGTGACCAATAATCAGTAGCCCTGCATAAACCCATTCACACAAAAAAAACGCGGCTAGACATTTTTCTTCAAAATCGGTGTCGACTGGCGATCACTGAAAAATTATCAAACACACACACACATATATCTGTTATAATGGACTCATTGAAATTCCAATTCGAGCAAGCCCAATTATTTTCCCCTTTTACGCTTCCCAAAAGTTTCGCTTTTTTATTCGCACCCCCCCCCCCCCCCTCCCGTGAACGACAAAAAAATTACGCGATCTCATTTTCACACTACTCGCCTTCCTAACAAGAGAATGAGAGGAAGGCATAGCGTGTAACAATGTCAAAAAAAAAAGAAAATGTACGCAAACGATGTGAGTGACCGTAGACGTGCCTATAACGAGATTCTCTCTGCGGAGACTCGTCTTTTTAGGTTGGAAAACTATACGGGAGACTCATATATCGTCGAAGTTACAAATTAACGAACTGAACACGAAGGCGCGCTCGCGATCTTTGCATGAGTGCGTACGAGTGTGTGTGTGTGTGTGTGTGTGTGTGTGTGTGTGTGTGTGTGTGTGTGTGTGTGTGTGTGTGTGTGTGTGTGTGTGTGTGTGTATTTGGTGTGTGTGTGTGCATATAGGTATAACGGTGTGGAAGCGAGAGGCCGATAATACGGCTCATCTACCCCGGCTCGCATCTCCGAAGCGGTTAATCGAATTTAAATGAAATCCATAATGGGAGAGTGGATCGATTAGTATAGAAGCAGTAGACGCTTCGTAAGAGCTTAACGTACGGGCGTGTGTATTTCACACACTATATATATATATATATATATATATATTTATTAGGGTGGCCGTTATTTGGGCCTTGGCGAAAAAAATTCGATGCCACCACAAAAACATTATATTATCAAGGTGCATCAAAAAAAAATCTGCGTAAATTTTGGAGGCGCTCGGAAAATTGGAACACGCGCCACCGAGCGATTGAAATTTTTAATGTAAAATACATGCATTTATCCCGTACATCAATGATTTTTCTTTCGAGTATAATATTAATGAGAAAAATTTGAAACTTGGTACACTTATTGTGCACAGTATGGTGTACAAAACCAAATTTTTCCAATTTTTTTCATTCATAATTTTGTTAATGACAAGCTGTGTAAAGATGCCCATATTTCGTTTTTTAAAATATTTGTTTTCAAATAAAATTCGAGTAAAATGAAAAATAAATTTTCAGTCCGAAAATGTAATGTCTGCAGGGAAGAAGACCTAGAAGAATATATTTTGTTTCGAACTTGGCTCCTAGAGTTTGCGCCGTAGAACGCCGAGGTCCTTGTACTTAAATAAAATCAACGAAACCATTTTTTTCATCAAAATAAGTCATTCCGCTTTGCATGAACCTAAATTTAGCAAAAACGAAAAATTGAAAATTTGAGGAGAAAACGAAAAAAAAACACTTTAAAAAATAAACAAATCGTTAAAAACAATATTTATTAAAACATTTTATACGAAAATTTAGGTTCGTGCAAATGCCGATAACTTGAAGAATATCTGTGCAAAATGTCAAGTTGATTGGTTCATTACTTTTTGAGTTACATTCCACGGCACGGAAAAAACACGTTTCGAGAAAAACTCCGTTGAAGTTTTCGTTCTTGAAAAGTAGAGTTTCGAGTGATTTACAATTACCCAAGCTTAATCTGCGATGACAGGGCCATAAAGCAAGTCTTCTTATAGGAAATCACTAAACTGGACTGCATTTTTCTCTTTTTGTGTGAACTGTTTTTGTGAAAACGAAAAACGATGGTTACACAGGCCGAATGTTTCTGTACAATGGTCGGAAGTGCCTCCTATATTCAAAAAGTAAACTAGCAAACTTGTTTGGCTAACAAGGAACATCCCTCAGGTGACACCCTTCGATTTTGTTGAAATTTGGATATGTTATAAAGCACCGAAAAGTAAGCGATACGTATTTTTTTATCGGCGGAAGAACAGTTTTAAGGGGTGAAACCACCCCTTAATATAAGGGTGGTTTCACCCCTTAAAACCGTTTTTCCGCCGATAAAAAAAAAAAATATCGCTTACTTTTCGGTGCTTTATAACATATCCAAATTTCAACAAAATCGAAGGGTGATAGTTCACCTCCTAACGAGGTGAACTATCACCCCCTTAAGACTTTGCATCGACCTTCCTAAGACCCTGTAAACATACACGCACGCACACACACATACACCTGGGTGTCCCATTTTAATCTTACACCTGATTTATCTCGAAAAATACTGCCCCGATCAAGTATTGAGTATGATGAAACTTCGAGGGGTCAAAGCGGGACGTTAAAAAAAATCTTTTTTTGGTTCAAAATTCAAATTGGCGCCGTTGAGATGGCTGGCATGTTTCTTGAGGCGGTCCTCTAGTTTCTCGGGTCGAAAAAATCGATTTTTTTTTCTTCATAAATCACATCTACAACATGTGTAGAAAATGTGTGCCAAAGGATTTTTCGATATTCGAAGTGGTTCACAAGTTACGGCCCTGGAACGGAGCAGGTATACGGAGCGCGCGCCGGGCTGCTCCGAAAGCCGAGCGGCGCTGACCATTGTATTGATATCCCTAAATCTAAAGGTGACAGCAAGACATTCAACGGTATTTTGAAGGCAGAACCATATGGAGAAGATGTTGTTGTAAAAAAGAGTGTGTTGGACACATTGAAAAGAGGATGGGGACTCGGCTCCGAAATGCAAAAAATCGAATAAAGGCATTGGTGGGAAAGGTGCAGGAAAACTCGCTGATAAATTGATTGGTGAGATGACAACGTATTATGGATTAGCGATTCGGAGACATCCAGATTCTATCGAGGAAATGAGAAAAGAAATTTGGGCAACATTCATTCACAAGATTTCCACAGACAGCAATCCACAGCATCAAAATTGTCCTGCAGGCGAATCTAGATGGTGCAAATGGCGCAGAGCTGAGTTTCTCGGAGAGGCTGAGCAATTCAAACACAATAAACCGCCTCTCTTTCTGAAGCAGTTCAAAAAGTTATAAAGCCAATTTATGAGGATTTATCCAAAGAAGAATTGTTAAGCAGATGCCTGGGAGCGGAAACTCAAAATAATAACGAGTCGCTCAATTCGTTAATCTGGACTTTTGCTCCGAAGCACTTCCATTCTGGGCCAAAAGTGGTTGAAATCGCGACGTTTCTCGCTGTCATAATCTTCAACGAAGGATTCAAATCTATCCTGAAGACCTTGGAAACCACGGGAGTGAAAATCGGCCCACAAGCTAAAGGATATGTTCAACAGCGTGATAGCTCTCGGATCGACCGTTCAGAAAGGCGCACGAGTGATGTTGTAAAACAGGCCCGAATCGCGAAAAGGGAAGACGGAGCAGCTCTGCGTGACTTCCAAGAAGAAGAGGAAGGCCGATTGTATGGTGCAGGCATAGCAGATTTACGGTGAGATGAAATTTTTAGTATAAATCACATGCGCGAACTTTCTAACGCGTTTTTCTCGAAACACCATTTTTCGAAACGGTGACCACGATATTTCAGAAACTACTGCACCGATCTTGTTCAAATTTATACAGCATCTTTAATATGTTATAAGCCAGCGATTGAACTAGGATTATCATGATTGCTTCGATAGTTTTTTTTTGAACGAGCGAAAAACTTAAGAAAAAATGAGTAAAAATAGAATGTAATTTTCAAAAGTGTATAAAAAAGTCAATTTTTTTAATTTAGAATTCACTCTAGTTCAATCGCTAGTCTAAAATATGAAGATTAAAATGCCGTTTGGTTTTTTGATTTCAGATAAGCAGAACAGCCGCAATCTTGGTCACCGTCAAGCACCGCTTTTACTTGATGTCTTCTTGTCGGCCACTATAACTTTTATTCTATTATATATTTTGACTTCAAAAAATTTGTAAAGCTTATTTAAATGTTAATAAAGATTATGCAAAAACAATGAGATTGATTATTTCGATGCCTTGCCCGTAAAAAATTATTGAAAAAGCCGTAAAAAAACAGCCGAGAAACTAGAGGACCGCCTTAAAAATAAGAGCCTGCATTTTTTTTCACAAAAAAATTTGTCAACCCAAAATTACCAAATTTTGTAGGAAAAGTTTCTTGATAACGTTCATCATTTTTAGGTTAGAATACATTTTTTGACTACTTTAATGCTATCCAGAATGTACCACGAGGAGGTGAAGTCTTCAACATCCCTAGTGTAAGTGTGCGCGTGAGTTTTTTTTTGGTTTGTGTTTTTTTGTTTGGTTTTGAGTTTCTTCGATAACCCAAACAAACTCACACCCATATACACACACACACTTGGCCTGTTGTCTTGGCGTCGTCGACGCACTGTTGCAAACGTACGTACATCATGATACATGTACATGATGATACATTTTTCTTTCAAATTTGTACATATTCTTGAAGGATCAAAAAACATGTGTGAACAATGTCAGAAAGAAAATTGGAATATTTAATCTTGAAAATTGCCGCCAACACAGCAAGCTAGACAACAATATTACCTTAAAGGGGCAGATACCTTTAGGCGAGGAAAAAAATTGCAGATTTTCACGATTTTTTAAAATGGAAATATTGCTTCTCCATTTTTGAGACATAGGGTAGGGTAAGCTGGTATAGGAGGAGTACGCGGGCGATAAGAGTACGCAGTTACGCTACTGACGAAATGGTTTGCTAATCGAAGCTAACTTCAGTTGTGTTTAGACCACCCAACAACGTAATTGTTTGTGACAAAAAAAAATCCAAAGTGAAATAAAACGGAAAGGCCAGGTAAGTTTGAAGTTTTGGTTGCAATTCCTTATTTATTTTTGACATTTTCAAAGCATTACACGGACAAAACACAATTCATTTTCTTCAAAAACAACGATTAATTTCGTACGCCGGTTTACTAAGGTTATTGTTTAAAATTAAGGTAATTTTGCATCTCATTAAAAAATGGCAGTAACAGTCATGTTTGTTTAAAATGTGCATGTGCCAGCTACATCTCTGGGGAGATACGATACTACTTTTTCACCGGAAATGGAGCAAGAGTTATGCAAATATATTAAAGAAATAGATAGCATGTTTTATGTACCAACTGCGAAAGGACTTAGAGTATTGGCTTTTCAATTTGCCGAACAAAACAACATACCACATCGTTTCAATACAGAGGAACAAATAGCCGGTAAAGAGTGGCTACGAGGCTTTCGCAAGAGACATCCAGATCTGTCCTTGAGGCAACCTACATCAACTAGCATTGCCAGAGCTATAGGTTTTAACAAGCCGCAGTGCGATCGATTCTTCAAAAATCTGTCAGATCTTACGGATACTTATAAATTTCCACCACATTCTATATTCAATATGGATGAAACTGGAATATCCACAGTTCCCAATAAACCACCGAAAGTGATATCTACCAAGGGAAAACGATGTGTAAACAAAATTTCAAGCGCTGAAAGGGGTACAAACACCACTGTCGTGTGTGCGATGAGCGCTAGTGGATACTTTCTTCCTCCGACATTTATATTCGCTCGAAAGAGAATGAAAGCTGAACTTTTGGATGGTGCTCCACCGTCTTCCATTGGAATGGTCTCCGATTCCAGTTTCATAAACTGTGATATCTTTCCGGACTGACTTTCTCATTTGAAGGACCATACTAAACCGTCTCCCGAAAACCCGATTCTCCTCATTCTAGACAATCACACGTCTCATTGCTCCTTGAAAGCTGTAAATTTCTTCCGTGAAAATAACATACATGCATTGACGTTACCTCCTCACAGCAGTCACAGAACTCAGCCCCTTGATCGCAGCTTTTTCAACAGTTTAAAAAAATGTTACTCCACAGAATGTGAGAAATGGCTGAAGAACCACCCAGGTCGCGCTATTACACCTTATCAAATAGCTTCGATACTTGCACCTGCCTATTTAAAAGCCGCTACTCCAGCGAACTCTGTGGAGGGCTTCAAAGTAACAGGAATTATATCCCTACAATCCTGATGTATTGTAGGGATATAAGTCGAGGTCGTTGAAATTTCCCTTGACGTAACGGACAATGACAATGTACCACCAGAAAGTAATGAAGACTCATCGACGTTGCCCACCACAGCTGCTCACTGTTGTATAACAACACCTAAAACACTGGAAATAGCTGCTATAGAGATCCCAGTTTCATCTGTCAAGATTCTATCAATGTCAAGGGAAATTCCAACGACCTCTCGAGAAAGGCATTCATGTACATCGGTTTTTGAAGTCGCGCCGTTATCTCGAGCCGAAACTCTCCAAAGATCTACAAGGAAGAAGAAAAAATCTGATATAATAAGCAGTTCTCCTTATAAACAAGAGCTGGAGAAAGAAGTAGCTGCCAAGAAGAAACCAAAAATGTTAACAATAAGTAAACCAAAGACGCCGACGAATACTAAACCAAAGACGACGACAAAAAAGAGACCAAAGAACAAGATTTGGAAGTGTGGATGATGTGGAGAAGTATACAAAGAACCGATATGTGATGACTGGATCGAGTGTTGGAAGTGTAAAGCTTGGTGGCATGAGAAATGCACCGCTCATACCGATGTGGGCAACTTTACTTGCGAAATATGTGTAGATTGATGTTAGCGTACTCTTATCGACCCCGATGCGTACTCTTAAACGCCCGTATGTATAAGAGTTCGCAAATACCGTTTTGTAGTTTTTCGTTTGTTATTTAAAAAAAAAAATTAAGATTCCTCGTTGTCGCTTATAATTTAGTTACAATGCTAGATGTTCTTTCAATTAAAAAAAAAAACTGATTTGTAACATGTATTTGTTTGTTTTTTTCACCGCTTAGAAGCTTAGGTGCGTACTCCTATACCAGCTTACCTATGCTTTATTACTACTTTTGTCTGTTACGTTGTGTTTTTTAAATTTATCTTTGAAAATGGCTTTTTTCGAAATAAAATCGCTATATTGTACAATAAAAAAATACGTTTGTTTTTTCAATTTTCAAAAACATTTAGGATCATGTTTTAGACAATAAGGTGAGAAAGATTAATACCAAATTTGATCAGAATCGGTCGATTTGTTTTTTAACTATACGTCATGCCAATTTTAAAGATGTAGTTTAGAAGACCGTGCCATACCACCGCCATTTTGAAGGATTAATTTAAAAAATATCATGCAACAGCCAAAAGTAATAAAACGTACCCTAAGTCCCCAAAATAGAGAAGAAAACTTTCCTTTGACAAAAAAAAAATTGAAAATTGGCAAATTTTTTTCCTCGCCGAAAGGTTTATTTCGATATTCCCCCTTTAATCGATAGTGTTATATAATATAAGGGAATTTTGTCGAAAATTCCTAGGGGAAAATAAAAGCGGAACAAATATGAATCCGATTGATATTGATCAATTTGAATTGATTAAAGTTGACGAATGATAAATTGAACTGACACGGTTATAAAATTCAAATGATGTTAACGTTTGCATCGTTGTAACGCAACGGGAATTGATTATATTTTAAATTAATAGCATTTGTTTTCGGTCGTCTCAGGCTATAAAAAAAAACTCGTACGTTTTTACGTGTTCTCGCTGGAGACTCACAACGAAAATTTGAAGAATAAAAAACAAGATTTTTCATGACAAAAAAAATAAAGAGGTTAAGTCATTGCACTCCAACGATGCAAACTGCAACATCGGGAGGTTCGGTTTCGGCGGTCCTTTGAGTTAAGGGGTTAGACCACTGTAGAGGCCGAAAAAATAGGCTTTTTGGGGATTTTTTTTTTCAGAAAAATTACAAAATAAATCGAGATTACAAAAACGGGTGTTTATCATATCAGTGACTGTATACAATAATTTTTTTGGAGTGATTAATTTCAAAATGGCGTTTGTGCAGCATTTATCTCAAAATTGCATTTTTTTAGTTGGCCGGAAACACAACTCAGACAATTTTCAACTGATTCATTTGAAATGTTGAATGTATCTTGAAAAATACATTGTCTATGGAAGTACGTAGGATTTTTTTTTGATATTTCATAGTTCATTTGTTATTAACAATAATCTGACGATTTTTTTGGAAAGTGGAAAATTTGCCTAAAAATCGAGAGATAATTGTTAATAACAAATTAACTATGCAATATAAAAAAAATCCTACGTACTTCCATAGACAATGTATTTTTCAAGATATATTCAACATTTCAAGTGAATTGGTTGAAAATTGTCTGAGTTGTTTCCGGCCAACTTAAACAATGCAGTTTTGAGATAAACGCTGCATAGCCGCCATTTTGAAATTAATCGCTTCAAAAAAAAAAAATATTGTATACGGTCACTGATATGTATGATAAACGCCCTTTTTGTAATCTCGATTTATTATGTAGTTTTTCTGACAAAAAATCCCCAAAAAGCTTTTTTCGGCCTCTAGATTGGCCCCTTAATAATAAATAATAAATATAATAATAATAGGATATATATAAATAAATATAATAATATATAAAAATAATAATAATAATAATATAATATAAAAAAATATAAAACCCTTAATAAAAAAAACATTCTTAAAATAATTCGAGTTATTGAAAATTTTGAAACTTCTAAAACTTCCGTAGCCGAATTATTTTGACGGTGTTCAGATTTTCGGCGTTTTGGTCTTATGTGTAAAATTCTTTCTCAGTTTTGATATTTCGGGGTAGTATTCTTTTGGAGTTTTGAGCATTCTGATCGTTCAAAGTTCGGAATTTAAACCCGGCCCCCGCGGTTGCGTTGGGTTTTTAATTTTTTTTGCTACGAGTTCGTAAGTTTGAGTACAATGGGCCGGAATCTTGGCAAATGCACGTTTGAATTTCAAGCTTGTGCGAAGAACATTGACAAACTCGATCGATTCAAGATTACCCAGATCCGGAAAGAATAGAACCATTATGTGTTGCGGTGGGGGGGGGGGGGGGATATGCTGGAGTGACGGTGTCGAGGAGGCTTCGACATTTAAGTCATCGTTGGCCGAGTTTCCTACTTCGAAACCCTCGACACGAAAGAGCGAACCTCGATTCGAGCCTACCTCGACCCCCCCCCCCCCCCCCCCCCCTCTGGCTCATCTCTTCAGTCCTCTCTTTCTCTTTTGAGCCGTCATTCTCACCGAAAAATTCAACATTTGAAACAAAAAGGAAAAAAAACCCTCGCGAGCTAATTTTCGTGACCGAAAAAGGTGCTATCAGCGTTTTATCGTTCAATGCCATCTGGTGCAAGAAAACGAAAGAAAAATTGTCAAAGCGAGAGGACAAAGCGAACTTTGTTCAGTTCGTGGTCGGGAAAAATAAAAAAGCTCAAGCTCTGCGTCAGAGAATATCGAGAAAACGAATTTCCGGAGACATTGTTCGGTTAAGTGAGTCGAATTGTTATTTCTTTTAGAGCATTTATCGCGGCTTGAAGCGGGACGAATTTTCCGAAAATATTCGATTCTCATCGAGACGCGCGTGCTTTCGTAAGTTTTTTTCGGTTCAAATGCGCGAATAAAGTTACTGAAGAAATGGAAGGTTTTGGGTTTTCATGTGTCGAATGAGATAAATTTGACTCGAGATAATATTGAGATACATGCTGGTTAAAGATAAATATGGATTTTGGTTTTGTTTCATTGCACTGTCAAACGTGATCAATTGAACTGAAGATGAAGTTGAGATAAATTTGACTCAAGATATAATTTAAATAAATTTCACTCAAGATCAAATTAAGGTCAAATTGACCCATGGTCAAATTGAGATCAATTTGACCTAAGATAAAATTGAGATAAAATTGACTCAAGATATTGGAATAATTTGACTCAAGATATAGTTTAAATAAGTTTCACTCAAGATCAAGTTAAGGCCAAATTGACCCAAGGTAAAATTGAGATTAATTTGACTCAAGATATAGTTTAAATAAGTTTCACTTAAGATTAAATTAAGGCCAAATTGACCCAAGGTAAAATTGAGATTAATTTGACTCAAGATAAAATTGAAATAAACTTGACTCCAGATAAAATTCAGATAAATTTGACTTCAGATAACAGTGACGAGATAAGTTTAACTCAAGGATAATAGATGTTTTTCATTGGACTGTCGAACGAGGTAAGATTGAGATAAAATTGAGATAAGTTCGACTCGAGATGAAAGTGAGATAAATTTGACTGAAGATAAAATTGAAAGGAACTCGTCTCAAGTTAAAATTGATTAAAAAAAAATAAATTGGACTCAAGGATAAATTTGAGATTAGATTTTTTATCGACCTGTCGAGTAAGGTAAATGTGACTCAAGATAAAAATGAGATAAATTTAAATGAAGGATACATTTTGAATTAGATTTTTCCGGATTGGAACGTTTGTCTTTCGTGCGATGCTCATTAACATTTTTCAGTATTAATATCTTTCCTTTTATTTTCACCGATACCTTTATCAATTTACACATTAATGGAGTCCGAAAAATAAAGTCAATCGTGCGAGTGATTTTCTTACAATTAATTGCCAAAAATAGCGATCCATTTTTCGACTTTTTACTGCAGTGTAGATACGTTTTAGTGGGCAATACACGATCTACGGGTCCAGGGATCGAACGTTAACGACGTTGCTACCGCGTCACGCGATTCGCGACGTTCGTGGGCACAAATAATGTTCTCTCGGAACTATTCTTCATTTGCAAGCGTGAAGAGGAAGCGTACGTCGCAATTTTGCACAACTCGGACGTTAATCATAGCCGCAGGGGCATAATCGTCGGATACACAGCGAAGATACGGTTCCCCTCGTGTTTTATTGAAGTTTGCAACGTTCCAACGTAACAAGAAGTTTTTCTTGTCATTTATTTTTTATTTTCATTAGGGAGTTTCGGGACAATTGACGGTACCATTTGATTCAAATTTATACAGTAAAATCTTTGTCATATACTGAATGCACCCGTCAAATTTTAAATCGATCATTTACACCGTTTCTATAAAACTTAGAATAAAAAAAAAGCATTTTTTCATATAGGGAGATGCGTATGCTTATCACTGAATGGCGTTTTACGCACGAAATAGTGTGAAAAAACGTTTAACGAGGTCATCTCATGTGACAGCTATTTTTTTCGCGCTTCTTTGGGATTTTTTTTATTAAACTATCACAACACACTATCTTTGAATTTTTACCACACATTTATTAACATTTTTACAGTCCTTCAGAATTTTATTCAACAAAAATAACGAGTTGAATCGATTTCAGACCGTTCGGAACACACTCGTGTGTAAAAGAAGTTGGTTGACGGCTGCGATGATTGCGGAGTTTTTTCTCATCTGAAATAAAAAAGTCAAACGGCATTTTAATTTGTAGACCTGTCGCTATCGCCGGAACTAGAGAAAATTAATAATATCGAGAAAGAAAATTCGGTTGTTTCAGCCTAAAAAATCTATGACAGATATCAGAAATACTCTGGTTCTGGTAAGAACTATAGATGTGCTGACTATACCATACAAATTTGAGCGAAATCCATTCAATAGTTTTTGAGATATCATAAATGCCAATTTGAAAAATATAGTTTTGAGAAAAACGGCTTCAAAAGTTCAAGCACGATTTACACAAAGAAAATGTCGATTCACCATTCGTCTGCTATGACGGGTCCATATAACACGCGCAAATTTATTGCAGTTTGTGCAAAAATAATCCGGTGTTTTGGACTTGTTATATTCGAATAAAGCGTTAGTCCCTTTTAGAACGTGTACTAGGCTACTATTTTTCCCCCAAAAGGACTATATCTAAGGAGTTTCAGATTCAAAGTTTAAGTAATTATTTTGAAATTTCGCGCAATTATGATTTTTTTTGTGTAAAAGTGATTTTTTTCGCTTTCATCTATTTATGAATTTTTAAAAATATTTTGCTATTTCATTTCTAATAAATAAATTTTTCGTACGTAATCTGCAATGTTCAAAGCATGTTCAGTAATTTTTTGAACCTTTTTGGATCGATAGCTTGGTCACTATACTGGTTTGAAAATTGACTGGGTAGAATCAACCCAGTGTGACCACCTTGATTGAAATGGGAAGTGTGACCGCGAAGGGTTAACATGTTATGAAAAGCTGTCAAAATACTCAGCACATTATAACAATTTTGTCATCAGTGTCATGATGTACGGGGTCAGTTGACAGTTTTTCATAACATTTGAAACAACATAAGGTCAAGTGACCGTCACTTATACCTTGCGTTGAATGACCCTCACTTTTCCATTGCGTTGAATGGCCCCCACTTTTCCATTGCGTTGAACGCCCGTCACTCTTACGAAAGGTTCAACTGATCAGTTCCGTCTGCATGGACATCGATTTCCTATGACCTTACTATTGCAATAGTGATCACTTACTAATGCAATAGTGATCACTTAGTAATGCAATAGTGATCACTTACTAATGCAATAGTGATCACTTAGTAATGCAATAGTGATCACTTACTAATGCAATAGTGATCACTTAGTAATGCAATAGTGATCACTTAGTAATGCAATAGTGATCACTTACTAATGCAATAGTGATCACTTAGTAATGCAATAGTGATCACTTAGTAATGCAATAGTGATCACTTAGTAATGCAATAGTGATCACTTACTAATGCAATAGTGATCACTTACTAATGCAATAGTGATCACTTAGTAATGCAATAGTGATCACTTACTAATGCGATAGTGATCACTTACTAATGCAATAGTGATCACTTAGTAATGCAATATTGATCACTTACTAATGCAATAGTGATCACTTAGTAATGCAATAGTGATCACTTACTAATGCAATAGTGATCACTTACTAATGCAATAGTGATGACCGTCACTATTGCATTGCGATAGATGAAAGGTCACTTTTCCATTGCGTCAAATGACCGTCACTTTTTCATTGCGTCAAATGACCGTCACTTTTTCATTGCGTCAAATGACCGTCACTTTCCCATTGCGTCAAATGACCGTCACTTTCCCATTGCGTCAAATGACCGTCACTTATATCTTGCGTTGAATGACCCCCACTTTTCCATTACGTTAAATGATTGTCACTATTGCATTGCGTTAAATGTCCGTCACTTTTACCTTCAGTCAAATGACCGTCATTTTTACCTTGTGTCAAATGACCGTCACTTTTACCTTACGTCAAATGACTGTAGCTGTTATCCTGCGTTAAATGACTTCTTACGATGGATTCAAACGACCCTTTCCGCCACCTCGAATGACCGTCACTATTTGCATTGCGTTGAACGATCCGGGTCAAATTACCGTTTTGTTCAAACATACCTCACCCGTAAATTCATGCTTCAGCACAATAACCCGAAACGTGGGCTCGCACGATTTCTCGTGTATACACAGCGATAATAGAATATTTAAAAAATGCGTACGTCGTTCGTACTCGCCCCAATTGTTGTCTCAGTCAAACTGCGTGGAGTCAATTTCTGGCGTGTTGAGCGAATTAGCCACCAAGTGATCTCGGCCCTGCTAGGGTCAACAGTTGCGTCTCATTTCACGTGTTTGCGCGTCTCCCTCAGTCCGCCTGTGCATGTGTATGTGTGTTTGAATGATTTTGCGTCACCACGCACTTCCGTCAAGATTACTTACCCTGACCCCCCTCACTCAATAACAATGAGAAAAGCAAATGCACACGCGGTTCAACACGCTCGCGCATTCACTTTGTATTTTGTCTGTATACAGGGTGTCCTCTTTCATGACGAAATTCCGAAATAAAGCGAGGACGGTAATACCGATTGGAAACATTTTTGAACAACAGTTGACGGCATCGAAGGCGCCGTAAAGGCTCGTATTGTCAATTTTGCCAGCAAAGCTCCTTAAGGGGTTAGGCCACAGTAACGGGTATAAAATCGTGTGCGAATTTGACAATTTTTTTTTCGTATGAAAAAGTGATTCATTCACAAAATTAATTACACATCTATTTAGTATGAATATCAAGCTGTTAGAATTTTTTTTTTTTTCGATGTGCCAAATGGCCGACTACTAATATTTTCTTTTGTTATCTTTTTTTAGGCGATCCGCGGCGTGCCATTTAGCAACCACGATTTTTGACCTAGAACAAAAAACAAAAATTCTCGTCAATCTACATTAGAATACCCAGAGTACGTACGGAATTAAAAAATATTGTTTTATTCAAAAGTTGTAGGTATTTGAACTTAAGAAATGAATTTTCAGTGCAAAATTTCGTTATAGCTGCTCATAAACTGCTCATAAAATGAAAAGTTTTTGATTAATCAGAAATTCCGTACGTACTTGTCTGCGAAATGCAATTAGGAAAATAACTTTTAAATTTAAAGCAAATCGAGTGAAAATTGTTGAAGTTATTTGTCACGCCAATTGGAAAAAAGCTGCTTCGAGAAGTTTCGAGTAGTCGGCCATTTTGTACATCGATAAAAAAATACTTTCTAACAGCTTGATATTCATACTAAATAGATGTGTAATTAATTTTATGAGTGAATCACTTTTTCATACGAAAAAAATGGTCATATTCGCAAATGATTTTATACCCGTTACTGTGGCCTAACCCCTTAAGTCGACCAAAAAGGAGATTGAAGTTTACATAATTGTAATGCAACAAAAATGTCATAGCCCAAATTTTTGTTGTTGCGAATTTGGGCGACTCAAGTCATCCAAACATTTTCATGGATCATTATTAGAGACCTGGGGCCTAAATTGACAAGGAAATTTTTAAAATAATAATTAAATTTTGAAAATCGAAAAGTAAAGAAGTATTTTCGTTGCAAGCCTCGATATCGTCGACCAAAACTGATCTTTTGTTTTCATGACAAGCCTATATCTTTCGCGAGACATGATTGTAGTCGGATAAAAAATGGCGAAGAAGTTTGCATCGTTGGAATGCAATGGAAGATCTTTTTTATATTCTTTCTTCCTTATCTTTTCTGTTGTATGAAACCTTTTTTAGATTCATACTGTAGATTAATGAAGAAGTTTCTTTAAAAAATAATGGGTGAGGGACTTCTGTAGACCACATTTGCCAAAAGAAATGAAAAGTATTCGGAAATAAAATGTTTCATTCCATTCCGACGATGCAAACGTCAACCTCATATTGAAGACGTGTCAAATAAAAGGAACTGAAGAAATGTATCTTACTTGAATTATGCATTATTACTTGAACTACCTGGAAGCTGAATTGCCGAAGTGACGTTTCAGACTTATCGGGAATTATTATTGTTGTTGATATAATGGTAATAATGATATTAATAGCAGTAATACACAATTTTATATATATATATATATATATATATATATATATATATATATATATATATATATATATATATATATACTTATTACTCTTTTCGAAATGACGCTCATTATTGTTAATAAATTGTTATGACAATATAAAATAAATAATGCTATATATATTTGTCGTCATTATTATTATTGTACAATTAATCTCGAAATTATCAAAGGGGGTAGTAGTAGTTTTATTATACCAGGTATACCCCTTAAGGGTGTTTACACAGCAGGTATCCCCTTTATATATGTTTCCCCTTACAATATTTTGTTATTTGTAACCCTTCGAGTGCACACCTCCGCCGCCAACCAATAAGTGCATCTTGGGTCAATCTGACCAAAGGCTTTTTCCAAATCGTTGTATTTCGGTAAATATGCCTTTTTTTGTAGAGACGTTCTTTTTAGTAAATTATACATATTTTATGGCCCAAAATTTATTTTTCGACGGAAACGAAAATTAAAGGCCAAAACATTCGTTCAAAGTGGGGCATACTTTGAAAAATACGTTGAAAAATACTAAATACGTACGGTCAAAACGACCCAGTGTGCACTCGAAGGGATAAACTTACACTCTCCTGTCGTTTTTCTTTTTGTTTCCTTTCGCATTCGTTTTCTCATTTACGACTTTTCCAATTTGTTTCTCGAATTGCTTAATAAATATATACAATTCAGTCACAGGCTCCTTTTTCAGCACCATTTGTATCTTTCTGTTGATTTGTTCCCCCTCTTTGTCTCCTATCCATTTTTCCAGCTTTTCTACTACGTATTTTTGAATCTTCTCCTTGTTTGTTTTGCACGTATATATGTGCAAAAAAAGGTTTTCTACTTTTTTTGTACAACCCCTGCACCTGTTATCACTATAACCCTTATTTCCTTCTTTCCCCACATTTCCACATCTTGATCTCGCCCAGGTTTCTTTTGTTTTTCTTGCTGAATTTAAATCCTCCCAATACTCTTCTGTCTCCATGCTATTCTTGCTGCTTTCTTTTTTATTGAAGGCATAACCTCGATTATTCGTTTTTTTTCAATCCTGTTGAATTTCTTGGTCGACTTTTGTTTTCGTACCCCCTTTTTATTATTTTCATTCCCCCTCCATCATCGTTTGCTATTGCTCTCCATATGTTTTCCTCTCCTACTTCCTCCATTGCGTTTTTGACTTCATTATCAAAAGTGATTATTGTTAATTCACAATTTAATAATGAATCTATATATTATTAAACTATTCTTATTGATATTTCATTAATATTATGTACTTCGTGTATGTATACATTTATATGAATGACGCTGTTGATCCCGTTCTTTATTAATAATAATTCGCATTTTTTATAACTTCAAGATAGGGTTGATCAACAATAGTTCTAAGACTAAATTGACCAATACCGGCAACAGTGATATGAAATGAATAATAATAATAACAATAAATGATGCCATTCGACGATCGAAATCTAAATTGAAAACAATTTTCTTCGCAGTACTTGATGAGCGGGTGGGCGAGAGGCTACAGCCTTCGGTGTCAGCCGGTGGATTACTCGAATTCGCCGCTTGCCCTCAGAATGGCGAACACGTGTTGGTGGTACTACTTCAGTAAGTTCACCGAGTTCTTCGACACGGTAAGTGTGCGATAATTGTGCTTGAATGTCCCCAACACCCCCTCATTCTCTCTTGAACTAACTTGCCGTTAGTGGGAAATAATTATTTTCGTGGCGAGGGGAGGGGCGGGGGTTTCAGTTTTTAATTATACAAACTGTCAATTCGTGTCGTGTATTTTGAACGGTGCTTGAAAAGTTGTATATTTCAAATTTTGGTGATTATCGGTCCACTTGCAAGTGCAAAGAAAGAGAGACAGACAGGCAGCTAGCGAGCTGAACAGACAGACAAGCAGAGGCAAGTAGGCAGACAGAAGCGGACAAGCAGACAGAGGCGGACAGGGGACAGAAGCGGACAGGCAGACGGAGAAAGAGATATACAGAGACAGACGGAGAAAGAGATAGACAGAGACAGACGGAGGCAGAAAGAGACAGACGGAGACAGACAGACAGAGACAGACAGACAGAGACAGACAGACAGAGACAGACAGAAAGACAGAGACAAACAGAAAGACAGAGACAGACAGAAAGACAGAGACAGACAGAAAGACAGAGACAGACAGAAAGACAGAGACAGACAGAAAGACAGAGACAGACAGAAAGACGGAGACAGACAGAAAGACAGAGACAGACAGAAAGACAGAGACAGACAGAAAGACAGAGACACACAGAAAGACAGAGACAGACAGAAAGACAGAAAGAGACAGAGACAGACAGAAAGACAGAAAGAGACAGAGACAGACAGACAGAGACAGACAGACAGAGACAGACAGACAGAGACAGACAGGTAGAGACAGACAGACAGAGACAGACAGACAGAGACAGACAGACAGAGACAGACAGACAGAGACAGACAGACAGAGACAGACAGACAGAGACAGACAGACAGAGACAGACAGACAGAGACAGACAGACAGAGACAGACAGACAGACAGAGACAGACAGACAGAGACAGACAGGCAGAGACAGACAGACAGAGACAGACAGACAGAGACAGACAGACAGAGACAGACAGACAGACAGACAGACAGAGACAGACAGACAGAGACAGACAGACAGACAGAGACAGACAGACAGAGACAGACAGACAGAGACAGACAGACAGAGACAGACAGACAGAGACAGACAGACAGAGACAGACAGACAGAGACAGACAGACAGAGACAGACAGACAGAGACAGACAGACAGAGACAGACAGACAGAGACAGACAGACAGAGACAGACAGACAGAGACAGACAGACAGAGACAGACAGACAGAGACAGACAGACAGAGACAGACAGACAGAGACAGACAGACAGAGACAGACAGACAGAGACAGACAGACAGAGACAGACAGACAGAGACAGACAGACAGAGACAGACAGACAGAGACAGACAGACAGAGACAGACAGACAGAGACAGACAGACAGAGACAGACAGACAGAGACAGACAGACAGAGACAGACAGACAGAGACAGACAGACAGAGACAGACAGACAGAGACAGACAGACAGAGACAGACAGACAGAGACAGACAGACAGAGACAGACAGACAGAAACAGACAGACAGAGACAGACAGACAGAGACAGACAGACAGAGACAGACAGACAGAGACAGACAGACAGAGACAGACAGACAGAGACAGACAGGCAGAGGCAGACAGACAGACAGAGACAGACAGACAGACAGAGACAGACAGACAGAGACAGACAGACAGAGACAGACAGACAGAGACAGACAGAGACAGACAGACAGAGACAGACAGACAGAGACAGACAAACAGAGACAGACAAACAGAGACAGACAAACAGAGACAGACAAACAGAGACAGACAAACAGAGCCAGACAAACAGAGACAGACAGAGACAGAGACAAATAAAGACAGAGACAGACAGAGACAGAGACGGAGACGAACAGAGACAGACAGAGACAGACAGAGACAGACACAGACAGAGACAGACACAGACACAGACAGAGACAGAGACAGACACAGACAGACAGAGACAGAGACAGAGAAGGAGGGGGGCGATAAGAGAAACTTTCGAAAATTAGTCGCAGCCTCGACAGGTTACCGGAAGTTTCTCTCGGCTTTATTGCACGACGTCAACTCTCCCGAATCCACTCGCTAATCAAATCTTCAAGGGATTGTCGCGGTGCCCGTAGCGAACTTCTAGACAGTGAGGGAGAGGAAGAGAAAGAAAGAGTGAGAGTGAGCGAGGCGGGAGCAGCGTCTCTTGGACAACCCAACTGAATTATTTCCTGTTGAATTTTCCACCTCGCCCAGAGTTTAGACGCTCGTCGAGACGCAACGAATAATTAGCGAGACCCTAACGAACTACGTATGCGTCGGAACCTTCGATACTCTCTCGTTCATGGGCGGAGGTGGTGGGAGCAAAGAGGGATGCGTTGCTAATTGTACAGTCGATTTTATCCCGACAATCACCTATTTGTTTATCGTAAAACGCACCGCGCGGAGAATTGCCAATGACGCATCTGTCGGTAAAAAAAACTAGAAATAAAATTATTTCGTGCCTCGTGTGACGATTTTTTGGGCCAATTATTCACACCTGTCGAAGCACGCGCTCTCTAAATCCGAGCCGTCGCACGCTCGTCAATTGCCGGTCAATCTTACGAACGTGCATTTTGTTTTTACAAGCGCGCTTCACGGTCGAACTTTGACGTTCCGTCAAAATTGCTCGCGGCCCGTCGTAGACGAAGAAAAATCTGACGATTATTCCGTGTCGGCTGCGTGTATAATTTTTAAAAAATTCTTTCATTATCACCCTCGCGGGAAAGCAACATAAAAATAACTGAAATCTTCAGCGACAAATGGAAGAAATTGAGTTTGGTTTTGATCGAAATTCAGTGTCGAAGCAATAGTTAACAATAGTTATTGATGTTGGTGGGCGAGGCTGTTGAGAGATTGTGCAGATTTTTTAAACATAGTTTAGCATAGTTTTTACAAATTTTGCAAAAGACGCAAACTTTTTTGAAGTTGACATTTCTTTCTCGAATGATATGCGGTGATTGGAGAAATGATTATAGTAAAAAAAATGGTATCGAAGTTCGCATCGTCGGAATGCAATGAAAATACATTTGTTTTGTTTCGCCCTACTTTTTTTGGCACACTTAGGCTGCGTAAATTCGGAACTAAAAATAATACAAATGAAGAATTTTCGTTGCATTCCAACAATGAAACTTCGACACCATAAGAAACGGCTCCGAAGGTGTTGCACATTCTTAAAAAGTCGTTTTCCCCTTACAGCTCTTTGACATTATTATCAATCATTGATTTTTATAGCTAATTATTCATTTTCATAACCAATTATTTATTCCGATAACTATTTTTTTATTTTTATAACTAATTATTTACTTTTCCAACTAATTAGTTACATTTATAAGTAATTATTCTTTATTATTATTCAATCATCACTTAGTTACGAATTACTTATTTTTTGTACATGAATTTGGGTTCGGACTCTTTTGAAATTTTGCTAATGACGTTTGCAGTACATTTGATTGACTCGTACCGATCATATCGACGAGAAATTTTTCTCTCACGAAATGATCAAAGTAAAAGCAAGAAGGTTCGAAAAATGCTGGCGTTCGAAGTCATTGAAAAGTAATTTTTTTTCTCTGCACTTATACAAACTTCACTTATAAAATTCTTTTACTCGTACAATACAAATTATATTACAACGATGGTGTTGCAGTTTGCATCGTTGGAATGCACCGGAAGTTCCTTTTTGTATTCTCACTTTCGGATTTTCATTACTGTTAAAATTCTTTTTTTGCAGATTAATATTGTCAATCTCTATATAAGTATTTTTATATTTTTTGAGCGATTGTTGTCGAAAAGTCTGTCAAAAAAAAGTTTAAGCCATTCGAAAAACTTCATTTTCGTCGCATTTCAACGATGCGAACTTTTGTCTCATAAATGTTGATTCATCGAAGCGATTATATCGATACTCGTGCCATGACGATATTTATGAAACACTCGATCGACACATTTCTGACTGGTCCGTGAATTTTTTTTCGCTATTTTTTTATTTTTCAAATGGCGTATATTGGTTGTCAAGCTTCGTTAGTGCTGTTTTTTTTTCGTTTCCTTTAATGTATTCAAATCTGCGACGAAGCTGTCTATGACATCACTTTGTCATTCTCGTAATATTAACTCGAGAGAGAGAGAGAGAGGGGGGGGGAGGGGCGAGAGCGAGACGAAGGCAAAAGTCCTCGAGGCATATCTCGAATCGATTATCATTGATAATAATGCCGGAAAGTTTTTCAAGAAAATTTTCTCGAAAATGCATATTTCTCACGAGCGGTTCGTTACGCACGGATCTCAAGGACCGCGAGTTCTTGAGTTTTTTTTAATCAATTTATTTTTTGTCTTCTTCTAATTGATTCAAATCTACGACGGATACGGCTATGACGTCACGAGTATGCAGTGTGGTTGTCACTTTTTTGTGGACAGTCGGGATAGCGAGACAAAAAAAAACTGCCAAGTAGAAGCACGCGTAAAGTAGAATTCCGCACTGATTTGTTTGCGCGATCATGTAAAGCATCGATGGTTTACTAGTCTGTAGTCATTATTGTGCACGTTTTCCAGCATCATTTATTACGTGCTAATTTTGATTTAATTTTGTCTGCATAAGCTTGAAGCCTAATAAAACGAGATTAGACTGACGTTTGCATAGTTGGAATGCAATGGTAATTTATATTACCAAATTCCTTCAAAAGAGGCGGCCGTCCGAAAACGGTCGTTTTTACCGATTTTTTTTCTGTCTGCTAGATTATTTATTTGGGATTTGAAAAAAAGGTATGTTATTGAGCGTACATTGAACTTATTTCGTGTAAATTTTGATGATAATTTTTTTAATTGACAATGTTTTTGAGGCCCGGTAGAGCCGATGTATGAAAAATATCGTCGTACGTCAGAAGCGATACCTTGACAATGGTTGGTCAAAAAAATGAAAATAATAATGTTTTATAATCTTTATAAATGTAGTTATACTTAGTCGTTTTTCGAAAAAAAGAAGAAAAACATAATAATTCCACTAAATGACAGATGTCAAAAAAGTGTAATTTGGACGAAATTTTTACTTCGTATTCGGAGGCTAAAGAAATACGAAATTAAAAAATCGCCGTTTCGAGAAAAAAAAAGCTATTGAAAATTTGAGTATACGTAAATCGTTGCGCTACCTGCTCTCACTAAATCGGCTGTAACTTGGTCAATTTTCAATATTTTAACTTGAACATTTTTCTCGCATATTCTTGAATATGTATACTTTGGGAAAAGGCAAAAAAAAAATCAATTATTTTTAACCCGTCAGGCGAGGAAAAAGTTTGCCGATTTTCATGGTTTTTGTTTAAAGGAAAGATTTCTTTATTACTTTTAAGGCTCAGGGTATGTTTTATTACTACTTTTGGCTATTACATGGTATTTTTTAAAATTAATCTTTAAAAATGGCGAATCTATGGCACGGTCTTGTAAACTGCATTTTAAAAACTGGCGTGACGTATCGCTTAAGAAATAATTGACCGATTCCGATGAGATTTGGTATAAATCTTTCTAACATTATTGGTTTTTTTTTCAATTACAAAATGTAGCCATTTTTTCGGAAAATTCAATCTTCTTGTTTTCAAGCGTACCATTTCATACGATGTACAATATAATTCTGTAAAAAACAATTTTATACAACAGGAGAAATAAGAAAATAAAAATACAAAAAGATCTTTCGTTGCATTCCAACGATGCAAGCTTCGACGTCGATTTTCAATATTTTTTTTTCTGGCAAGAGTATTGGAATGACAAGGTGGGGATTTTACACACACTTAAGGGGTTATATACAGTCAGGAGGCCCAAAAAGATCGATTTTTTCAAGAATTTTTCTTGAGAAGACCTTTAAATCTATTAACGTAAAAATTTGGACACATATTATGGTTACTTTTAACTCTATTTTAACATTCTTTTTATTTGTAAAAATAATTATTTTAAAAGCTGCTATAGCTGATCTTGGGGAGCACCTCTAAAAAAAGGCGTATTGCGGTGAGCACGATATCTCTGGACTGGATCATCTAAAATGAAAAAAACCAAAAATATTTCGTTAATATAATGGATTATCTTGTAGTTGATCGAAGGAATAAGCAAAATAATCATTTTTGACAAAATGGCGGCTGCTAAAAAAAAGAAGATTTTTGACAATAATTTAGGCTTTGAATTGTTTATAAAATGGAAAATATTCATCGGCGAGAAAAAACCTTCGATTGATTACTAAAAAAAATAAACTTGAAAAGATTGTGTTGAAATTTGAGATTGATCGGTTCAGCCGTTTCCGAGAAATCTTGCTCACCGACTTTAAAACACACAGTTTTGAGAAAAACGCGTTTAAAGTTTCAAAAGCACTTTCGAACGCTCTGACACGTCATGACAAATGTGCGTGTAACTTCGAGAATATTCGCCGGATTGACAAGAAATTTGCTGTGTGTGCACTTATATATATGTACACTACGAAACCAAAATTAAAAAAATCGATTTTTCGAAAATTTCATTTGTATATAACCCACTTAAGGGGTAAGGCCACTGTAACGGCCCAAAAAAAAAGGTTTTTTCACTAATTTTTTGCTCCCGAAATTGAAGGTATTTGAAAAAAAACTTTTAATGGTGTTATCGGGCATACATTAAACTTTATTATAAAATTTTTTTACAGTAAAAAAAAAACAAAATGGCGGTTCCACAGCTATCTTCCCGGGACATGTTTTGCTTCCAGGGCTCCGCGGCACGCAGCACCACTGGTGCACTTTTGAATCTAGAACAAAAAAAAACCATTAATCTAGAGGGCTATAGCTAGAGAATGTCGATCGGATTTTAAAAAGTATCAATTTTTGTGGATTTGGCGTGCGTTTGAAAAAAAAAATTGATTTTTGACGAAAAAAACGGCAAGTTTTTTGTTAATAAAAAATCAATAAATAAAGTTCTTGAAAATTCCGATCGACATTCTCAAGATAATGTAAATGTTCACATCTGGTTAAAATTTCAAGTAAAAAAAATGAAAATTGTTCGAGTTATGCTGCGTGCCATTTTGAAAAACCATGTTTCGAGAAAAACGCGTTTAAAGTTTTGCGAATAGTTTTTTATTGGAAAAAATTAAAAAAAGAAGTTAAAAGGATTTAAACTATTTTTAAACTAGAGGGTTTAAACTATTTTTTAAGCCAATAAAAAAAATCGATTTTTCAAAAAATTTACAGTGGCCTTACCCCTTAATACACAGTCTCGCGAAGTCGGAGTAATTTTTTTTATTGAAAAATATCGATAAACAACGAAGTTACAATTATTTAAACAAAGTGTCGCCGTTTGCTGCATGGCCAATCGGCGTTGGTGGTTCCAGCAACTATGCTCATCTGAAATGAAAAATAAAAAATGCATTACTGATATAACAATAATACTTTCGTACGAGATATTTTTTTGTAATTTTGAATATTACGAAAACGCCTAGGGGTAGATAAAAAAAAGTTCGATTTGCTAGAAATTGTGTCGTGATACGTTTTTTTTTCTACCGTCTCCCTCGCAGTTATTCTTCATTCTGAGGAAGAAGAACCAGCACGTCTCCACGCTCCATGTGATACATCACGGTGTAATGCCATTCTCGGTTTGGATGGGAATGAAGTTCGCCCCCGGTGGACACAGCACGTTCTTCGCCCTTCTCAACACATTTGTCCACATAATCATGTACTTTTATTACATGATTGCCGCCATGGGACCCAAATACCAGAAGTACATCTGGTGGAAGAAACACTTGACGAGTTTGCAAATGGTAAGAGCCAAATCGCATTTATCCTCTTTATTGCGAAACGATTTGAGAAAATTGAGATCAATCGAAATCATGATGAGCGAGAATTCGTTTCTTTTAAGATTATTATTTTATATATATATATATATATATATATATATATATATATATATATATATATATATTAGGGTGGCCCTTGATATGGGTAAAAAAAAATTGATCGCGCCGCCCTCCAAGACGGTTCCAAATAATAAAAAAAAATCTACGCGAAGCCCTAGCTATGTCCGTTAAGAGGAAGGCGTTCCTGTAGGCATGAACTTAAATTTAAATATCAATTTTTCTTTATGATTGGAGAAATTTCGATTTTTTAAATCTAGTTTATTTGGCAATTTTTTTTACTTTCCGAAGCTATTGTATATTGGTATTCAATATCCAGATCAAACAATAAGTCCTCCATACTAGATTTGATGAGCGTTTAATTTTACCATCCTATTATTTTGGAACAATAGTTCGATTTAGCTGCTGTTGAACGCTTTTAATCACATCAAAATCAAACTTTAAATTTGCATCTTGTCAGAAAAATCTATTAAGTACGAAGGATATAAATTCACGATAAACTATTCACATCGAACTTCCGGATTGGTCAGAATTGTTTTTTTTTTTTAATTTTGTTAGAAATATTCCTTGCGTGCTGAGATACAAACATATTAATATTTCACTGAGATCAGACTTCCAGTGCAGTGGATAAAAAATGTATTTGAAAATTACTTTCGCAAAAATGCATAGGGACATTTTAAACTTGGCAGGATTTTAAACTTGGCGAGCTTGTTCGTTCTATTGAAAACAAAGAAATTATTCATTCGCACAAGTCATCCAATTGGTCGGAAAAAACATAATATTTAAAAAATGTACACGTAAGATATCGATACTAGTTCGTTCAGTACGAATTTATTTATTTAAACCACAGAAATATCGTGTTGAAAAATTGACAAATAAACTAGATTTAAAAAAACGAAATTTCTCCAATCATGAAGAAAAATTGATATTTAAATTTAAGTTCATGCTTACAGGCACGCCTCCCTCTTAACGGACATAGCTGGGACTTGGCGTAGATTTTTTTTTATTATTTCGATCCGTTTTGGAGGGCGGCGCGATCAATTTTGTTTACCCATATCAAGGGCCACCCTAATATATAAAGGGTGTAAAGGGAATTTTATATAATAATAAAAAAAAGATTTTTTTTTCGCGGTTATGAAAAAGTAATTCATACAAAATTGAAGAGGTCTAAACATTTTTTTGAGTAGTGCTCAAACGAGTTTTAATTAATTTTTTTCTCGCGTTTTCGTCAATTTTTTTTCGCCGACAATAGTCATCATAATAATATAATTCTCTCAAAACTTTCGATGCTCTGTAGCATTTTCTAAGTTAACATAAACAAGTCGTTTTAATAAAAATAATAATTCCAAACGATGTTTAAAAAATATGTATTCTGGATCAAGGGCCACCCTAATATATAAAGGGTGTAAATCGGATTTTATATAATAATAAAAAAATCATTTTTTTTATCCACCCCTATATATATATATATATATATATATATATATATATATATATATATATATATATATGTATTGGGGTGGATAAAAAAATGATTTTTTTTCGCGGTTATGAAAAAGTAATTCATACAAAATTTGAGAAGTCTAAACATTTTTTTAAATAGTGCTCAAACGAGTTTTAATTAATTTTTTTCTCGCGTTTTCGTCAATTTTTTTTACGCCGCCAATAGTCATCATAATAATATAATTTTCTCAAAACTTTTTATGCTCTGTAGCATTTTCTAAGTTAACATAAACAGGTCGTTTTAATTTCAAGTAGTTTTAATAAAAATAATAATTCCAAACGACGTTTAAAAAATATGTATTCTGGATCACAGTATGCAGTTATTGAAAAACTTACGTAATTACTCCGAAGATCGAGCCGAATAATAATTTCCCTTGTCGCAAAAAGTATGGGTTCCAATAATTTTTACGTTGTATACACTTTTTCGTCGATTTTTTTTATAAATTTTTTTCGTTCATTTTCGAAATTCTTTTCATTTGGTGAACGTTCAAAATTAATTTTTCTGTATCATTATTTTTTTTTAAACATTTCTTTGCTATTTCTTATTATGTTGTCAAGTGATTTTGCTTCGAGTCTTGATGTTTTTCCAAGCCAGCATGCAAAAATAAAATACTCGATGCAAATAAATATCTCAAATTGTAAAACAATTAATAATTTTTCGGCTACGAAAGCATTCAATTTCTAATTTAAACGACACGCAATACAGCGTCGAAGTATTCGGTCTAACGAATAAAATGTCGATGCTCGGGTCGCGCATTAAACATTTGATCGTCCTTAAATTTCGTGTAGATCTCGATACTTTCTTTCGCCTTGTCGCGGCGTTGAGCTGAATTCAAATTACTTTGAAATATCGCTCCTAACCGGAGGGAAGAAAGTGTGCGTGGAATTTTTTATTTCACACGCGCGCCTTCGAATTTGCCGCCTCGCACGTCGACCCTCTACGAATAGGAGCGATGAAATATATTTTAATCAATTGGAAATATTCAACTAAATTAAATCAAGCCTCGTGTGCCCGATTCACGAGAGACGCGCGCGTTAAATTCCGTATGAAAAAATTTGATTCATCATTCGATGCAAAAAAATATAAATAGAAGTTTATAAAAATCGCTAAGTTTTTAACAAGAATTTTGTATGCCCGGTCGATATATTCTTCAGCCCTGAAGATGATTAATAATCCATCCAATTGCCCGGGATTCTTAGCTCCGGTTTTTTTTTTTTGCTGAACAAGATATAATATAATAAATCGACAAAACAATGAACATACTGAGAATACATTAATCAATACAGAATACAGAATACATTAATCAATTAATATTTATATATTAATGGGACATTCCACACCATTTCCACCACCACCAGTTTTTCCACACCAGTTTT
Source organism: Ophion obscuratus (assembly GCA_964007375.1). NCBI lineage: Eukaryota > Metazoa > Arthropoda > Insecta > Hymenoptera > Ichneumonidae > Ophion > Ophion obscuratus. The sequence goes on along the minus strand of OZ023313.1, from coordinate 65,207,818 downwards.
TTGGTTTCCTGTTTTTTTTGTAGGATTGTACCCCATGAAAGGAATATCCACACCAATTTTTAGATTTTTATCTCTTCTCTTTTTGGAGTTATAATTTCCCAAAAAATGTCGATTCCGGAAGTTTTGGGAACGTTTAAACGCTGATAACTCCTGAATTAATTGAGATATCGACAAACGTCAATATATAATTTTTTTTTCATTTTGAAGCATACTTTCGTTAAAGAATATAAAAAATTATCAATTAATGTCAACGTTTTTTTGCTTCAAAAGTGAAAAGTATTTTTTTTAAAGATAATTGCTTATTTTAATTTTTTTCAAAAAATTCTCTAAAATAGAGTGACCCATTCTATGATTTTTGAGACTAGTCTCATTGTGGGCCCATTTTTCCTTCTATTTTTTTTCGATTTAATCATATTTTTTTGAGAAGCTTTTTATCATTTTAATCTCCAATAATGCTATTGACAATTTTGTGATTTGCAATTCGGCTTCGTCAGGCCTGAAACGGCTTATTTTGAATTCGAGCTGAATTTAACGAAAAAAAAAAAATGATTTTTTATTGAAAATATTTTTTTTTCGTGCGGTGTAAGAAAAATGTACCACGCATTTTGTGCGAATTACTCTAAACAGTTGCTTAGTTATTGTCGATTTATATGATTTGTAGAAATGACATGCGAAAAACCAAAAGCAGATGATTAAAAAAAAAAAAAAAATTATAAGGCCCAAAATCTCGAAAACCGTGGGACTTTAACTAAACTGAAATTCCAGCATATATACGTGATCTGACCTATCGACAGTTGCAGGATTATCCATTCATAACGGGATACCTTGTATATTGCTGATAAGTGATAATGGAATAATTATAATATACAATACGACATCATAACAATAGACGTCATCATAACACATATGATAGATAAACAATCGTATTCAAAATTGATAATGATCGTGATGATGATAACGACAAGAATAACAATAATGACAATAATAATTATGATAATAATAATAAAATGTTGCGGAGAGGTTTGCAGACGGATAAGCCGTGGTACGTTTCGATATTTCTAAATAATAATAATAATGGGAATTGTTTTTTTTTTTACTGCAAACCGATACTATTTAAAACAGCGATAATAATAATAATAATAATGAATAATGAATGAATAATGAATAATGAATAATAACAATCAAGAGAAATACGAAATAATATATAAGTAATAAAGTAATATCCATAATGCAACAGCTAATATATCAAATAGATAACATTAAAAATATAATCCACGTACAAAACTATAATTCGGTAAAGCGTTCAGCGATTGGCGGGTTTACATTTGGGTCGTGGCCGGAAAAAAGAGGAATCCTCGTGTATTGTTCATCCAAAAACATGTATAGATTTTTAAAAAATGCACATTAGAGAGTATGGTTTTAAGGGGAAAGATACCTCTAGGCGAGGAAAAAATTGCCGATTTTCATGATTTATTTTTTAAGGAAGACTTTGTCCTTGGAGTGCCATATTTCAGGTGTTTACATTTTATTTTTTTTTAAGGAAACGAGCAAAGCTTTTTGAGTGCGGTTTTTTCTTGCTTTATTTCATGATATACAGAACGTTAAAAATTTTTTTTTTGAAAAAAAAAACCAAAATGGCGGCCGTTGCAGCTCCGCGAAAACAGGTCCTCAAATCGCGGGAGGTAAACGGCTGACATCACTGCCCCCTCCTTGTTGATCTGAAACACAAATTCAAAGCACATTATCGATCTGTGACCCTTTGGTCATGGAATGACGGATGGGTTTTTCGTTTAGTACAAATTTCGGGAAAATGGCGGCAATTTAAAAAAAATCGAATTTTCGCGTTTTTTTTCGCATAAAAAGATAAATAATAAATGCAAAAATGTATCTATCGAAGAAGCGATCCGTCATTCCGTGAAGACATATTTTCTGAGTATGCTCTCCAAATTTCAGGTCGATATGTTAATTACAGCGGTCAGGAGAATGTCAGCCATTTTTAAAAACGTGTTTTCGAAAAAATGCGTTTAAAGTTTTGTAATGTGTTTACCCAAATGTGTTTATAATTACCGCTAATCGGCAATGCCCGGTCCATAGAGGCATCCCTCCTGTTCTTCTAGCTGCTCATGTTGAGCCGCTAACATCTCCCGCTGCAATTTCAAGAACAAAGTCTCCCTTAATATTGCGTATTTTCTTCGTGGCTAAATGTACATCCCGCCTTGAACAGTATACACATGGACAATTTTATTTATTACAAATGATTTTTTTTCGCACATGTTAAAAATACGAATTGTTCAAGTCTCAAGTACGACCAGTGGTATGACCAGTGTAAAGCGATAGAATTACCTTAAATTAAAAAATACAACGAAACATCCAAAAATATTAAGAAAACTCACCCTAAGTCTCAAGCCGAAGTAGCCGTTTTTTTTAAACCATGAAAATCAGCAATTTTTTTTGTTCGCCAAAAGTTATCTATCCCCTTAAAGTGTCACTAGCAGTTCTATCGTAATCGTAACTTCACGTACGATCTGCGATCTCTGCACCACACTTCTGGACTTGACTGATGATTTGACTTTAAGGGGTTAGCAAGTCCCCTTAATGTCCCCTTTTCACATCCACGCCGTCCCTGAATCGTGCTCCTGAGATCCGCCTCGACAAGGCGCCGAAAATCGCCACTGTTTAATCCCCGACGAAACTTGTTTCAGGTTCAATTCGTGATGATAATGAGCCACCAGTTCCAGCTGTTGTTCACCGAGTGCGATTATCCCCGGAGCTTCATGATCTGGATCGGTCTCCACGGTGTACTGTTCCTCGGTCTGTTCTCCGACTTTTACAAGACGAAGTACGGCGGCGCCATGACGAAGATGACGAGCGGCGGTCTGTCCCGTCGGAGCGTGAACGGCAGTGGCGGCGATCGGGGCGCTTGTATGCCGATACTCGACAACGAAGACGAGAACGAGGCGAAAACGAGGCAGAACGGGGTCTCGTCTTACGCGACGATATACAACAAAGAGTACAACAGTTGTTACAGCAACGGCACGAACAACGGCTACGTTGCTAATAACAATACGGACAAAAAGTTAGCTTAATAGTCGAGGGGAGAAGAAACGAAGAAAACGCGAGAGAGGAAGGAAAAACGAGAGAAACATTGTAATGGAACTTTTGCGAGTATCGCGAGAAAGGAAAAATCATCGTGGAAGAGGATAGCTCGTGTTCGACTGTGCGTGAGACAGTGAGAGAGAGAGAGAGAGAGAAAAAAGAGAGAGAGAGAGAGAGAGAGAGAGAGAGAGAGACGCAAAAACTTCAACCGTGTGTGTGTGTGTGTAGAATTGACGACGTATGCATTAGGGAAGCAGAAAGAAGAGGACACAATGACGTGCCAGGTAATTCCTTGGCGATGCTGCACGCACACGTGAGCGCAAACTCAAACGAGCGCGCGTACGCCTCCGCGAGGCACACCGCAAAATACGTACTTTTGCGCCTCGACCCTGCTCCAACCTGCCCTCTCCCTCGATGCATCACACGAGACGAAGAAAGACAAATGGCGAAACTGCGAGACTCGCTTGACTTTGCCCGTGTGGATTTACGCGTGTGTTTGTGCGCGGAATTTGCCGAGGCAAGTGTCGGCAGTGGAAATATATTTTCCACCTAGCGGACTCAGGGAGAAACTTTTTCTATGGTAGTTGTACAGCTCGTCGCGAGGTGGCTACGAGGTTCGCCTTGTGGAGGCGCTATGGAGACTTCGAGGACTGACATTTTTTTCTTATCGGACAGGCATTTTTTTCTCGCGATTTTGTCGAGGAGGTCGATGTAAGTTGACGTGGCGAATTTCAACATGATCGGTCGAGATTTAGTGGCAAAAATCGATGAAAAAAGAATTTTTGTGTTTTTAGGTTAGAATGGATCGGAAAAAAAGGTGAAAATACTTGCTCGTATGATAATGGAGTACTGTTCAATGTGCAAAGTAAATTGAATGGGAAGTTTGGATTGGAAATGACGGTGCAAACACTTGCTCGTATGATAAGAGATTACTCTTATCATACGAGCAAGCATTTGCACCGTCTTTTCTAATCCATTCTAACCTAAAAACACAAATTTCTTTTTGTTGCACAAAATGGTGGCTTTTCAGTGTACGCTTTCAATTCAATTCGCGTATTACCGTCTTATCTGCAGAGTCAATTAAATTAGAATGATAAATTAGTAAAGACTGTGCCAATACTTGCTCGTATGATAACAGATTACTATTATCATACGAGCAAGTATTTGCACCATCTTTTCTAATCCATTCTAACCTAAAAACACTGAAAGTTCTTTTTTGCTCAAAATGGTGGCTTTTCAGTGCATGCTTTCAATTCAATTCGCGTATTACCATCTTATCTGCGGAGTCAATTAAATTAGAATGGTAAATTAGTAAAGACGGTGCTAATACTTGCTCGTATGATAACAGATTACTATTATCATACGAGCAAGTATTTTCACCGTCTTTTCTAATCCATTCTAACCTAAAAATACAAATTCCTTTTTTTGCTCAAAATGGTGGCTTTTCAGTGCACGCTTTCAATTCAATTCGCGTATTACCATCTTATCTGCGGAGTCAATTAAATTAGAATGGTAAATTAGTAAAGACGGTGCTAATACTTGCTCGTATGATAACAGATTACTATTATCATACGAGCAAGTATTTTCACCGTCTTTTCTAATCCATTCTAACCTAAAAATACAAATTCCTTTTTTTGCTCAAAATGGTGGCTTTTCAGTGCACGCTTTCAATTCAATTCGCGTATTACCATCTTATCTGCGGAGTCAATTAAATTAGAATGATAAATTAGTAAAGACTGTGCCAATACTTGCTCGTATGATAAGAGATTACTGTTATCATACGAGCAAGCGTTTGCACCGTCTTTTCTAATCCATTCTAACCTAAAAATACAAATTCCTTTTTTTGCTCAAAATGGTGGCTTTTCAGTGCACGCTTTCAATTCAATTCGCGTATTACCATCTTATCTGCGGAGTCAATTAAATTAGAATGGTAAATTAGTAAAGACTGTGCCAATACTTGCTCGTATGATAACAGATTACTATTATCATACGAGCAAGTGTTTGCACCGTCTTTTTCAATCCATTCTAACCTAAAAACACTGAAAGTTCTTTTTTTGCTCAAAATGGTGGCTTTTCAGTGTACGCTTTCAATTCAATTCGCGTATTACCATCTTATCTGCGGAGTCAATTAAATTAGAATGGTAAATTAGTAAAGACGGTGCTAATACTTGCTCGTATGATAACAGATTACTATTATCATACGAGCAAGTATTTGCACCGTCTTTTCCAATCCATTCTAACCTAAAAGCACTGAAATTTATTTTTTTTACTTAAAATGGTGGCTTTTCAGTGCACGCTTTCAATTCAATTCGCGTATTACCATCTTATCTGCGGAGTCAATTAAATTAGAATGGTAAATTAATAAAGATTGTGCCAATACCTGCTCGTATGACAACAGCAAGTATTTGCACCGTCTTTTCTAATCCATTCTAACCTAAAAACACAAATTTCTTTGCTCAAAATGGTTTTCAATGCACGCTGCTAATACGATTCGCATTGATTGTATCGTCTTATTGATCACAAACTCCTCACCGCTTCCAAAACAAGTTGATGAGATTCTTAGCTGCGAACGGGGTAAACAAAGCCGTACGACTTAACTTAATTTTTTTTTTTCAAACTGTTGAAAGCTCAATTACCGATTGTGTTAAAGTTTACGTCGTTGGAATGCAACGAAACTTGCTTATTTTTTCGTTTCTTTATTTTTACTACCATCTAAACCCCTTTCTGCCAGTTTAGGTTATGAAAGTCCAATAAGGATTCTCAAAAAATGTATCAGTGATTTTTGTAGTCTAAATGGGCTAAGAAAATATTTTCGTGCATTCCAACTGTGCAAACTTCTATACCATGATTAGGGCCTGTTTATTGATGGAGACAGATTGATAAGGCGATACAATAAACGCGAATCAGATTGCAAGTGGTGGCCATCGACCCAAGCATTCTAACCTAAAAACATGGAAATTTATATTTAATCGATTTTTCCCGATAAATCTTGATCGATCATATTGAACTTTGGCGTGTGAACTTATTTTTACTTCATCGACGATATTATGAGCGAAAAATAGTGGGCCCGCATTGAAAAACATGAAGGTGACCTTGAAATCTCCAAAGCGCCTCCACCTGAATGAACCTCGTAGCGACCACTCGCCGAGGCCTTTTGTACTGTGCAAATTTTGTGGGAAAAGTTTTCTCCCAAGTCCGAATGGTTAGAAAGTATTTCTATTGCTAATAGTTGTTGCCTCACACGGCCTATCTCAAGCAATAGGTACGCTATTTTACTATGAATACTGGAAAAAAAAGATATCGGATATCGTACGTATCGTATTGTGTCACGAATTGTGAAAAGTAACGGGCATCGTGCCTATTATTATTTCGACCACCGAAATAATAGGTACGGTATATCGTACAGGGTGCTCTTTGCCGTTTGGCACACTCTTGTGGTCCTTCGAGCCACCTGTGGAGCCCGAAGAGAATTCCAGGTCGTCAATGTGCTCCCAAAATGACCGAGGTCAATCTCCCAGTTGCCGAATCTCACGAAATGCACGTTTGCATCGTTGGAGTGCAATGGAAATTCATATTTCCGAATTCAAAAATTCTTTCATCTCTTTCGGCAAATGTTGCCTACAAAAGTCCTTCAACCAATTTTCAGGATACTCATTAAAGCGATGTGCAATATAAATCTGCAAAAAAATCTTTTTTTTCAACAATAAAAGTAAGGAGATAAAAAGATAAAAAAGATCTTTCGTTGCGTTCCAACGACGCGAACCTTCATTACCATCGAATCTCTCAGTTCGACCAATTGGGCCCTCTTTATTTCTATTCGTTTGATTCACATGGAAAAATAGTCGTCCGATCGTCGAAACGAATTCACGGCATTCGCCGTGAGCACGAAATTCCTGATTAATTCTCTCGTTCGTAAAAATCCAGTGGAGCGTATCACATTGAAGTTTGCATTGAACGCAACGAATATTTCGTGCATCGGCCAAAGCTCGCCACACGTGACGAATAATCAAGCGACACATTTTTTACGATCGTTCTAATCTGCACGGTAAATCTGAAAAATACGATTTTTAATGATAATCAAAGTGGTGAATTAAAAAGAAAGCCCGTTGCATTCCAACGATGTGGACTTTAATCCAGGGCCTATCGTTATTCGCTTGGCGATCGAGAAGATTGGCACTAAAGATAATATCGATTGGTCGACTATGAGAGGCAAGGTTCATTTTTGGATTCAAACGCAGCGATTTCAACTGGCTCAAAGACTGAGCGAATTTGGTGGGAAATGGCACGAGACGTTGGTTGTTTTTGTAACGGCGAGTCGCTCGGTCACTCGAAAGAAGCGGACGGCTAAAAGGCACTCGTTTTGAAAGAGTGCGTCTATGTATAAAAAAGATTCAACGGCGACCGAAATAATAGGTACGATATCCGCTTTCCATAAAGCGTGCGTATAAAAAATCCAATCGCTTAAATAGTAAGTACGCAATGGCGTACCTATTATTAAAGCAATCGCCGAAATAATAGGTACGATATCCGGTTTCAATAGTACGCGGGCGAGTACCTATTATTTAAGCGATTGCTGAAATAATAGGCACGATGTTCGCTTTCCACAACGCAATGTCGTACCTATTTTTAAATTGCCGAAATAATAGGTACGATATCGGCTTTCCATAACGCCAATGGCGGACCTATTATTTAAACACTTATCGAAATAATAGGTACGATATCGGCTTTCCATAACGCCAATGGCGGACCTATTATTTAAACACTTGCCGAAATAATAGGTACGATATCGGCTTTCCATAACGCCAATGGCGGACCTATTATTTAAATACTTGCCGAAATAATAGGTACGATAGAACGTCAGCCGCTTTTCATAACGCAATGGCGTACCTATTATTTAAGGAATTGCCGAAATAATAGGTACGATATCAGCTTTCCATAGGATGTAACGCCGTACCTATTATTTAAGCAATTGCCGAATTAATAGGTATGCCAGCCGGTTTTTATAACGCAATGGCGCACCTATTATTTAAATTGCCGAAATAATAGGTACGATATCAGCATTATTTAGGCAGTTGCCGAAATAATAGGTAGCCGCGATATTTGTTTTTCACAGTACGCAATCGCGTACCTATTGAGCAACTGTCGAAATAATAGGTACGACATCCGCTTTCCATAGGATGTAACGCCGTACCTATTATTTGAGCAATTGCCGAATTAATAGGTATGCCAGCCGGTTTTCATAACGCAATGGCGCACCTATTATTTAAATTGCCGAAATAATAGGTACGATATCAGCTTTACATAACGCAACGGCGCGCCTATTCTTTAAATTTCCGAAATTAATAGGTATGGTATCAACCTTCCGTAACGCAATGGCGCATCTATTATTTAAACAATTACCGAAATAATAGGTACGATAGTACATCACCCGCTTTTCATAACGCAATGGCCTACCTATTATTTAAGGAATTGCCGAGATAATAGGCACGACACCAGCTTTTCATAACGCAATGGCGCACCTATTATTAAGCAATTGCCAAAATAACTGGTACGGTAGTACGCAATGGCGTACCTATTATTTAAGCAATTGCCAAAAAAAGGTCGAGATATTACGCAATGGCGTACCTATTATTTAAGAAATTGTCGACGTAATAGGCAAGATATCCGCTTCCCAATGAAGTACCTATTATTTCAGCAATTGCCGAAATAATAGGTACGACATAGCTTTCCATACGCAACGGAGTACCTATTGTTTGAGCAATCGCCAAAACAATAGGTACGAAATTGCGCAGTGGTGTACCTATTGTTGAAGCAATTGTCAAAATAATAGGTACGTATTACGCAATGGTGTACCTATTATTTAAGCAATTGTCGACGTAATAGGCAAGAATCCGCTTCCCGCACTACGCAATGGAGTACCTATTATTTCAGAAATTGCCGAAATAATAGGTACGACATAGCTTTCCATACGCAACGGAGTACCTATTGTTTAAGCAATTGCCAAAATAATAGGTACGAAATTGCGCAGTGGTGTACCTATTATTTAAGCGATTGTCAAAATAATAGGTACGAAATCTCGCAGTGGTGTATCTATTATTGAAAATAATAGTCAAAATAATAGGTACGTATTACGCAATGGTGTACCTATTATTTAAGCAATTGTCGACGTAATAGGTACGACGTTCGCTTTCCACAACGCAACGGCGTACCCGTTAATTCAGCAGTTGCCGAAATAATAGGTACGACATTGGACGCTGCACACGTCCACGCGCACATACACAGCATGTCCTCTGAGAGATGAAGAAAGCGAAAGGGTATAACAGGCTGTGTATACCATTGAGATAAGAAATCAAGCGAAACGGGCATGTGTGGTGATGGAAAAGGATCAATGGAATGGAGCGCGGCAGAAGTTTCATTCGAAGGCGTATTTGTTTTGTTTTGTTATTCCTTTGCTTTCAAAATTCTCGTTTCGTTCCACGGCTTTTCCCGTGCCTCTCTCGTGGTCCGCGTGTTCCTGAACGAAACGTGGACAACGAGAGGCCGAGGGAGAAAAAGATGAGCGAGAGAAAAGAGATCAAGGGCTCGGATTGCCTCCAGCTTGAGAACTTCTCCCTTGCTCCTGTCATGGCCGCCTACACTCACACACACGCGCGTCTTCGTCGGTACTCGCGTTGTCGCAATTGCATTGGCCGGCTCCGATTCCCAAATGTGTTCAAGAAGCTTCGATGTTCGTCGCGTCACGCACGTTTTTTTTTTTACTTCCGGAAGGCACGGTCAATTCGGGTCGGTTTTTGCGCGCAGAAATATCGGCGGGAGAGGAAGAAAAAAAGAGACCGACGAAGTTGACGAATTTTTCTTGTATCTCGAGTGTTTTTTTTTTTTTTTTTTTTTTGGACGAGGGAAAGTAACGCGTTTGGTGAATAATGTCTCGAGGGAGAGGGGGGCGGAGAGATTTTTGGCGACGATGATAATCTAGGGCTTGGTTGGGGTCGACGGAAGTTGCGGTCACGTGGCCGGGACTGAGTGCACGCAACTTCCGGCGCGAGGGGAGCGAAGAAGAGTTGCTCGTCGATCTCGAGGATCGTTCGGGCTCTCGGGAATTTTCGCGGAAGGAAATCTTCCTCTTCTTTCTCTCTCTCTCTGTCTCTCGTTATGGCTCTTCTCGCTCTTCGCTACTTTTTTTTCCTTCGCGAAAAACACAATGGGACCAACAGTCCAGCTGACATTACAATTTCCAAGATGCCTCGATTCGTCTGTTCTCTTCTGTTCGGGGCTCAAACGCGCACAAAAACGACGAAAATCTGAGATTCGATTTTCCAATATCCACGTTTTCAAAATTTTCGCCCGTTCTTCCATTTATCGTGGAAAACAACTTTTGCGGTTTTCGTTTTTCTCGAAAAAATTCGGTATCTTTAATTTAAAATTGAAAATAGACGATTAAAAAAAAAAGGAAGAATACACGCGTGTACGGGAAAGAGAAATCTCCTTTAGTCTAGTCTCTCTTCTGCTTCGTCAATGTGTGTGTGTGTGTGTGTATATTTGTGTGTATGGGCGTGTTGCGATTCCCTAAAGGTCGGAGGACCTTACGAGCGCCGATTTTTTCGACGATTCGCGAAAGAGAACAAAAATAACGAATACGAGTTTTCGAGGAGCAATGGACGAAATGGAGAAGACAAGAAGCTCGTAGGATCGGAGATTCTGCCGGAAATGAGTCCCGAGGATTGGTCGCCATTTTTTTCTGCACAACCGCGCGCTGAAGTGTGATAAAGATCGCGGAAATGTCACGAGAGTGTTCGAAATTTTTTGTTTGTTTGTATTTTGCACACTTTTTCGGTAGACTCGTCCGCAAAGTTTCCAGGATGAGGCCGGATGGAATTTGGTGGCGAGATAAAAAACAATTCACGCGATTTTCATTTTTGAGAAGAAAATGAGAAGAAAAAACGACGTCCTCGGCGTTCAGGACGAATCGAACGATTGTCACGTGGGGTAGAAAGAGAGAGAGAGAGAGAGAGAGAGAGAGAGAGAGAGAGAGAGAGAGAGAGAGAGAGAGAGAGAGAGAGAGAGAGAGAGAGAGAGAGAGAGAGAGAGAGAGAGAGAGAGAGAGAGAGAGAGAGAGAGAGAGAGAGAGAGTGAGAGAGAGAGAGAGAGAGAGTCCAATTTTTTGGACGAATTAATAGCAAAGGTGATTGAAAAAATATTTGGGCCAAGAGCAGAGCACCGAAGCCCTTCCGCCCCACGACTGTGCAGTACTCGACGTTGGATAAAAACGAAATTCCTTTTTTTTCCTTCAATTTCATTCTTTTTCGTTTTTTTTTCTTTAATTTTTGTTGCAAATTCAACTACAGATTTCAGCCGAAGGATGAACATTTTTGGGTCATGCCGGAAATAAATGAGACTTGAGTAAGTGTTGACGAGAAAAAAAAAACACGTTGCATTGGCAACGATGAAAACTTCGTTGTCGTGCGGGGATGTCTTCTCTCGTACTCTGTTTTTAGCTCAAAACAATTGGGAATCGATAAAAATCGGCAAGCTTTTCTGCGTTGAATTTTCACGTCGCCTTAATTACAAATTAAGAGAGAGAGAGAGAGAGAGAGAGAGAGAGAGAGAGAGAGAGAGAGAGAGAGAGAGAGAGAGAGAGAGAGAGAGAGAGAGAGAGAGGATGAAGGGAATGAAAAATGAAAAACAACGGATGAAAAAGAACAAAAATAACGAACCATCGGTAACGCGCATAACGTCACGATCACTCGAAATTGACAATGTACACACGAGACGATATGGGGCGAAACATCGAGAAAATGCTACAAATGAATATACATTGTGTTAAATTATTATATAATAATAATAGTTGTTATTATTGTACTATAAAAATTTATTCGTAATTATTTAAGGATGAAATACACTTTTTTTTAAAATCACTCCATCCACGCTCGATCAAGGGTTATAATTTGTTCGTACCGCCCCCTTCCCCTAATCCTCGTACCTTGAACAAGAGTTTAGGCTCCCATGCAAAGATGAACGAAAAAATTTAATAAATGACAAAAAAATAACGAAAAAAAATTAAAAACGAATAAAAAAGGAGACCTAACTGGGTATCCATCTCTGGAAGCCCAATTTGAAGGGTCGGAATGATTAATTTTTTTTCTAGTGACAGTGGTTGGTGTAATTTTTTTCCCAGCATGTTGTACACATGTTTGGGGTTAGAATGTACTTTTTTTCGGAAGAAAATCTTCCAAAGTGAGTTTCGTCCCCCACGCAAAGGAGAAAAAAAAAATTTAATGAAAACAAAATAAAATAAAATTTAAAAAAATTAAAAAAGAACAAAAAACACGGTGGTTGGAACAAATGATTTTTTTCCTAGCATGTTGTACACATGTTTGGGGTTACAATGTAATTTTTTCGGAAGAAAATCTTCCCAACTGGTGTTTGGGAAGAAAATCTTTCAAAGTGAGTTTAGACCCCCGTGCAAAAATGAAAAAAAATGGAATGCAAAAATAAAATAAAATAAATTAAAAACGAACAAAAAAGGAGACCTAACGGGGTAATCCCTCTCTGGAGGCCCAATTTGACGGTTCGGAATGATGCATTTTTTTCTAGTAACACGTTGGTTGGAATAAATTAATTTATTCCCAGCATGTTGTACGCATGTTTGTGGGCACAATGTAATTTTTTTGGAAGAAAATCTTTCAAAGTGTTCGTGGTGCTGCAGTTGGCGTTGCGGTCCTCCAGCGGCGAGGTCCGAAACGGCGCGATCTCTACCAGGCTCAAATGTAATTTGAAACGAAAACAAAAAAAAATCTTCAAATATATCCTATAAATATATATATGGGTTCGCGATCCACTTTTCGAAATTTGGAAAAATACGAAAAATGACAGCTTCTCCAAAGAAAACCTCATTGTTCTCTTGAAAAAAACAGCATGCTGAAGTAATTGTTAATAACAAATGGTTTATCCAATTGAAAAATACGATCGTGAACCGAAAATGACTACTGTTCGAACGCTGACTGCAAATTCAAGTCAATGGTGTGACAGTTACTTAAGGCAGGATTCTACTTTGAAACCATGAAAAAAACGCTATTTTCGTGAATTTTTTCTGAGAATACTATTAAAGATATCGATATGGGGTTTAAACTGTTCAATAAATACACTCTTTAAGTACGTAAAAAAAAATTTTTAATGTATTTTATTCATTTTTTGTACACGTAAAATATGTTTAAAGCCAACGCCTCGAAAAGCAGATACCGTTGCCGTGGTCGTGAAATCTTCCCGACGGATGGTCTGAAACAAAAAAATCAAATAGTTTCATGTTCAGTATGTCTTCAGGAACCGACCTAACTAGAATATTTTATATACGTGCAAAATTAACAAAATGGCGGCTAAAATACGAAAAAAAAATGCGTTTTTTTTGGGTCTTTTTTTGCAATAAAAAAATAGTTCTAATCAAAATTTTAAGTTGATTGTAGTTAGGTCGGTTGGTACACACATATAGAATATGTGTTCCAAATTTCATAAGGATCGGTTCAGTACTTTTTGAGTTATCACGACCGCGGTACTTGAAAATGTCGTTTCGAGAAAAACGCGTTTATAGTTTTGGTGAGTCCGGGCCGCGCGCCGGGCGGGTCACAATAGCGCGCTCAGGTAGGTGCGTTCGAAAGGCGAAAAAGGATAGTTAGACTGCTTGGAACTTTATAAAATTTTGACCGAACATTCTTGAACATATTTACTTTCGAAAAATGTAAAAAAAAAAAAAAAATTTCTTTTTCAAAGTTTCAAAGTAGAATCCTGCCTTAAGGGAAGGGTAGGGGTTTCAGCGTGAAAAAAAAACACTTTATTGCCAATTTTTTTCATCTATATGGATAGAGTAAATTTATTGAAATCTTTTGTACATTGTTAAGTGTCATTTCAAGAACATTCCGTGAAATTTGTACGCGAAAATATCCACAAACAAGCCGGTGACAAAGCTTTTCCAAGAACGCCTTTGGAAAAACACGATTTTCGGTGTTCACTGTATCTCAGCTAGAAATTATCTGAAATCAAGTACCATTAAAATTCCGTCAAAGTATCATCAAATCGTCCCCCAACGGTCTTTAGTAAATTTTATTTTAATTTCTAAATTTTTGGTGGTCATGTAAAGTGAAAAGTACCATTTTTCACGAAAAATTCCGCCATTTTGAGGGTGGAAAACCCCCTCAATGTAAAAAAAATCTCAAACTAACCGTTGGGGGGAGGTATTTTATATGTAGAAAGTGTGTACCAAGTGTGAAATAAATCGGTCATGTAGTTTTCAAATGGCAGTGAACACGGACTTTGAAAAAAGTGGTTTCGAGAAAAACGCGGCACCGGCTTGTTCCCATGTAGAGGTTGCCATGAGTTGCCCAATGTTACGATCAGGCCAATATTGGGACCATCGTATAAGCCAACAAAAGAGAAATAATATTGGCCCATTACTGTTCCGCTCTAAACTGAAAACTGGCACAATATCGGCTCATCCCTAAAGCCTGTCCTGGCCCATCTTTAAAAGCTAATAAACAGCCGTGATAGTTAAACTAAGTTTGCCAATTTAAAAACTGGGGATACTAAAATACTGACAATTCCATTGGCCCAATATTGTTCCGTTATAAATCGAAAACCGGCACAATATCGGCCCATCGTTTACAACCAACAAATAGCCGTGATGGTTGAACTATATTTGCCAATTTAAAAACTGGTAATGCTAAAATACAAGCAATTACATTGGCCCATTATTGTCCCGTTATAAATTGAGAACTGGCACAATATCGGCCCATTACTAAAGATTAGCCTGGTGCATCTTTTAAAACCAATAAACAGCAGTGATAGTTAAACTAAATTTGCCAATCCTAAAGCTGGCAATCCTAAAATACTGGCTATCACATTGGCTCATTATCGTCTCGTTCTAAATTGAAAACCGACACAATATCGGCCCATAGTTAAAACCTATCGTGGCCCATCTTTCACATTCATTAAACAGTCAGGATAGATAAACAGTATTTGCCAATTTTTAAACTGGTTATGCTGAAGTACTGATTAAATTGGCCCATTATTGTTCCGTTATAAATTGAGAACTGGCACAATATCAGCCCATTACTAAAACCTATCCGGGCCCATCTGTTAAAACCAATAAACAGCCGTGATAGTTCATCGAAATTTGCCAATTTTAAAACTGGCAATGCTAAAATACTGGAAATTACATTTAATTAGTCTAAGCCCTTTATTGGCTAAGTGGGTCAGATCATACCTGCTTTTATTTTATTTAAGCCTTGGGTTATTCATTATCTGTATATTGTACCAGAATAGACAAATAACTGGCACGTCATATATTAATCGTCTATGTTTTGTAGTTCAGTTTTTGTAATCAAGTCTTGGCCTATTATTGGCATTTGTAAATAACCAACATAAGTAAGTAAAATATGCCAATTTTGAAACCTGTCATATACGCAAATCACAATTTATTTCAAGGTTGTTCCATGAAATACGTATCCATAAGGACCAATCTCGGGCCAATCTTGGCCCGATATAGGTTGAATATTTATCACGTACCCAAACAAACAAACAAACTCACGGCCCTATATTGTAGATAGACCAACTTCTAGATAGACCAACTGTGAGGCCCATCATAGAGCCAGTGGTCAATTTCTACATAGGCCCTTTAAGAGGGCCAAGTGCAATCACCAACATTGGCGCTACAATGAATTAAATCATTGGCCCTATAATGTTTGGCTCTGTTGGCCGATATCGGGCCGTTCTTATCATTTCTACAAAGGCACCTCATTGGTAAATACTCACGGCCCAATATTCTAGAAAGGCTAACTATGAAGGCCCGTCCCAGGCCCAACGGTCAACCTCTACATGGGTTTTCTACATTTTCGCGTACAAATTTCACGGAATGTTCTTGAAATGACACTTAACAATGTACAAAAGGTTTCAATAAATTTACTCTTTCCATATAGATAAAAAAAAATTGGCAAAAAAGTGTTGTTTCACGCTGAAACCCCTACCCTCCCCTTAAGGTATTCTTGAAAGTTCAAACTATAACAATATGCAAAGAGAAAAACGATTTTTTGATTAACGCTTCGTGGTCACACATTCTAGCTGTAAAGGTAGGTTTACACTACGACACATTGGTGTATAGACTCAATGTATACATCGAGTGGCTGTGTGTGAACCCCACTGTCTGATCTCGCGACATTTATTGCGACATGTCGCTAGGTGTCGCGCCGAGCGCCGTGTGAACAGGTTGTGTCGGAGTGTTCAAGTTTTCGAACCGGCGCGAAATTATCTAGACACTCGCGACCCGCGTCACATCAAAATGGCCATTATGTGGGGCAAGGGGAGCATTAAAAATTTGATATCTCTTGTGGAAGGACTGCCTGAACTTTGGCAAATATGTTGTGCTGATTATAAAAATAGAGTAAACAACAAGCAGCACTTCAATACCGAGCGGAACAGTTTGGCACAATATCGGCTAAAGTCGGCAGAAAAAATCATAATTTAAGCACACAGCTTAAGGGGCTATACCAGTGTAAACGCTGGAAATTTGGGTGATTTTCAGGATTTTTTGGAAGAAAGGTACTCAATTAAATGTTTTGGAAAATTAAAAATATATTCGGCCTATATTGCATAATTTTTTCATTGAAAAATATTGAGATTCAAGCGACTTGTGCGCTGCCTTCGCAGGCGCAAAAAAAAAGTTCCTCCACTGCTGACATGATTCCGGCTGATTGAGTAGTTGAAACCGAAAAAGGAAAAAATGTCGTTGCACTGGAAGGTATTTCCTGTACATTGACGTAGGGTTTTGAAAAATATCAAAATCTAACAAAATTGCGTAGTTATGAAAAAGTCTGTTTTCTTGCCTATAAAATGGTCGTTTTTTTCAATGTCAAATCGTCAATTTTCATCTAATCAAAAATATCCTATGTCATTGTAGAGTAAATATATTCAAGAGTACTCAGTTCAAATTTCAAATCATTCGGATAATTGCTCTTTGAGTTACAATGTCAGCAAATTTGAAAAATCTCATTTCGAGAAAAATGCGTTTAAACATTTAGCTATAGATTTTTGCAAGATAAAATGATATTGATATATACAGGGTGTCCCAAAAATCAACGATAATCTGAGACCGGATGAAAGGCCAAGTTATACCAGTTCTGGGAAAAATAAAAAAAATCCATATTACTCAGTTCAGCGATAATAGACATTTAAAAAAAAAGTTGAAATTCGACACCCTTGGTCGCATTTTCAAGTCCTGCGATTACCAATGTCACAATTTCGCTGTGAATTTTTTAATTTCGTGATCTTCATTAACGATGCTTTTAATCGCAACTACAAATTAATGCAAAAAACATTGTTAATGTAATAAAATAAGTTAAGTTTTAGTGAGTCATGGTTCACAAAAATATTGTTAGTTAACTTTGACACTTCATTTTCATCAAGATTTAAAAATGGTGCAACACGTGCCACTTTTCTTGCCATTAAAAATTGTATTTCTTATTTTTTTCAAATTGAGCTCATTTTGAATAACTCAACATTAAGATTTTTTGTTACTAAAATTTGTTATTTTTTGTTTTTGGTCTAAAATAAAATTATTATTTTTAGTAAAGAGGTAATTGAGTCAGTTAATAACCAATTTTTATTGTAAAAAGCATATGTTTTTTACAATAAAAATTGGTTATTAACTGAATTACAATTACAATTATATTATACAGGGACACCCTGTATAATATAAATGATAATGATATTCTTGAAAGAATAAACTGTCGAAAAAGGGAAAAAAATCGATTTTTTTTAAGTGTCACACTGGTAACAGCGCACAAAATTACGGCTGCCGCCGCACAGCGTTTCTCTATGGCGTCCGAGCGGGTACTGCAGACGTGTCAGTAGTTTTGTGTGTGAACATCTGAGACGCTTGTGTAGCGACATCACAATACAGACACTTTCTGAGACACCGAAACCGTCTTATGTGTGAACAGAACGGACATTAGTGTCAGACATTTGTGTCACAATAAGTGTCGTAGTCTATGCAGATCTTAACACGGTGGTCACACGGGGTCAGGGTGACCCCAGTCGGTTTTGAACGATTGTCACGTCGCACGGATTGTTCCGAATGGCTCAAAAAATTTCAGCGTATTAGTTTGCACCTTTGAGAATGTGGAATGCACGGTAAATTTATTTTTATTTTTAACATTTCGGAAAAAAATCCTGAACGGAAAAAGACTCGAAAAATGCAATATTTTACTAAAAAATCATAGTTCGTACGATTGTTTTCGAAAAAATTTAGGGTTATGCTCTTGAAATATGTCTCTTCAAGGAAAAAATCAGGAATATAGGAAAAAGATAGAAAAAATAGGAAATATCAGGATAGTGGGCGTTTTAAAAAAGCTATTTATTTGGACATCCCAACAGGGAGCTCGGAGAGCTTCATTTTGGAGTAAAAAATGCGATAATAACAAAAAATACTCGGTTTCTAAGAAAGTAACTGCTTGGAAAACCATATTTTCAAGATCTCCGATCTCATCATTGCGTGCGGTACGTACGGAAATTCAAGATCGGATATGCATTTTTTTGAAATTTAGATCGCGTCGAATAGTTGGGTTTTTTTTCGCTGCTACTTTATAATACATTGTCTGTTTGTAAAGTGCCCTCGTCACCCGAGGGCGGGCCTTGATACCCGTCGCTGCCTTTGAAAATTGTCACGTTGCAATTAATAATTCACCGGCAATTGCACTTGTATCGTACACTTTTTAGTTACACCATCCGCAGGCGTCAACAATTTTTCTCTCGCAGTTACAATATTACGATACAATTGAAAGATGTTTCACCGGTTTGGTGTTTTTTCTGCTGTCACTGGTATTATGCAGATGCGATTTTTTCCCCAGAGACGTGAGGGAGCGGGGAAGTCGTGCACGCGTTGACGCTTTTTTGCCACCGTTTGACAGAAAGAACGCAATTGTTGAGCACTTTTTTTAAATTCTCTAACGCGTCATTAGCATTTTGGAATTTATTGTTGTATCCAATCTTCGATAAGAAAAACATTCTTATAAATGAAAATAAACTGTTCCAATTTTGAAAAAAGAATAGGACCGTTCGAATAAAATTTTTGAAAAAAAAAAACGGCATTTGAATGGAAAAATTAAGGCGTGAAAATAGTTGATTTTCATGATTTTTTTTTAGAAGAAAAGATTTTTTCGCCATTTTTGAGACTTAGGGAATGTTTCATTACTACTTTTGGCTGTTACATGGTATTTTTTTGATTGATTAATCTTCAAATATGGCGGAGGTATGGCACGGTCTTTATAAACAGGCTGCGGCGGATGATGTCAGACCGCGTAACATGTAGCGTCGGCAGGATTAATCTGAAAAAGAACCAACGAAAATTTTTCTTTCGTTAACACTCGTATGCAAAATATGAACCACGAAAGAGTGAGGAATGTTGAAAATCAATAAAATGGTACGCTGTGAAACGAAAATATTGAATTTGCCGGAAAAAATGCTAAATTTTGCAGTAAAAAATACTTTTTTCAAAAATTTTTGAAAATATTTAGGTTCATGTTTCAGACAATAAGGTTAGAAAGATTTACACCAAGTTTTATTAGAATCGGTCGATTAGTTTTTTAGCTATACGTTACGCCATTTTTGAAAATGGGGTTTAGAAGACCGTGCCATTAATTTTAATTCTTTTATTTAAACTTCAATAGTAAATTGAAGTTTAAATAAATAAGTTTAAGTGAAGAAGTAAAATACCATGTAACAGTTAAAAGTAGTAATGAGATACTGTGAGTTTCATCAAATTTTAAAAATCATCGAATGTTTTCCTCGCCTAAAGTTATCTCCCCCTTAACGCTTCGTTTGCTTTTGAAATTTATTTTTGTCTCCACTCTTCGATAAGAAAAAAATAAATGTAAATGAAGAGTAACTGTTCCGATTTTTTAAAGCAATAAAACATTCGTACGAATAAAAAGTTACAAAAAAACGGCAGTACAATAAAAAAACTAAAATACTTTCTTTTAATTGAAAAAAAAACTTTTTCCCAGTTAGCAACAAAACTTGACTGAAAATAATTTACTCGATAAAAAAAACTTTTATGAGCTAGCATTGTCGCACATTTTTACATACGTTGAAATTAATAAATCGTCCAGCATGCACGTATTTTGAGAATTGGAGCGAGTGTTGAATGTTCGTCTAAGGCCAATATATACGGATATAAACATTTGAATGTGTGCCAAGTGCAGTGTTACCAACGAAAGTGCATTATTCGATCTTGAACAGACTTATTTTTGCATAAAACTGATTAGATACTGACCGACATTATTTTCCCTGGATCTGTTTTTTTTTATTCATTTATTTCAAATAATCTACGAAATAAAAATATGGCAGCACACACAAACACACACATACACATATATGACAAGCATTGGAAGGGGTTCATCGGGCCCACAAAAAATGGCTTTTTTGATTTTTTCTTTTTTGAGAATACTGAAAAGGCAATTGAAAAAAAAAACAAAATTGCTGCTCAATTGTAGCTACACCAAGAGCCTTTTTTCGACATTGCGGGAGGACTCAGAACTTTTATGGATTCGCACCTAGGACGGATTTGAATTTTTGGGAGGCTTGAGCGACCTCTAAATATTTTCTGACCGCTCGCAAATTTCGTGACCATTTTTTTTCTCTCCAAAGAAGATCAGAAGAGATGAGGGAAAGTGAGAAAAAGGAAAAAAAATTAAGCTCAAGTTTGGGTCACTTTGATATATATATATATATGGAGAGGGCGCCTAGGTAGCTGAACCGAACGACGGACGTGATCTCGCGGTGCTCTGTGAATTAACGATAAAAACCAAGAAAGGATTCGTGAGGAAGAGAAAAGTGGCTAAAGTGGGGCGGGCTAAAGGAACGGACACGTGAAAGTAAAGAAGGTTGATAAGGCAAGGGTAGAACGGTCAAATACCGAACGAATCCGTGCTGCGAAAAGTGGAGGTTAGGAGAATGGCAGGAAAAGGCGGGTGTGTCGGTGAAACAGCGGCGATGGATGAGGGACGAGAGGAGGAGGAAGAAGTGGACGACCCCAAAGTCGTAAAGGAGACGGTAGATGGCACTAGCGGGCTAGGAACGGGACCGAAACAGTCGAATCCCAGCTAACCAAGTACCGCAAAAGTACCGCTCACGTGGAGAGTGCCCTACCGGTACTGTTACCACCTTGTACGTGCGTACGGTACTGGTACATTACCGGTACGCCGTACGGTTCGCTGTACCGACAATATACTAGTACGGTACCGGTACAGTATCGCCACCGTGGAGCCACCGTCCACTGTAGTACGGTGTAACTGCACGGTAGCAATACCGTGGAGGTACGACCACGCTGGTATCCCGTACCCGTACATTACCGGTACTGTAGGGTACGGCGCGATCCACATTTACGGTACGTTGTACTAATGGTACGCTTGGTTAACTGGGATCGCGGAAGAGGTGGACCGAAGAAAACTTCGTCGAAGCCCAGTTAACCAAGCGTACCATTAGTACAGCGTACCGCAAATGTGAAGTACGCCGTACCCTACAGTACCGATAATGTACGGCTACGGAATACCAGCGTACTCGTACCACCAAGGTATCGGCACCGTGGAGTTACACCGTACTGCAGTCTACGGTGGCTCCACGGTGGCGATACTGTACCGGTACTGTGCTAGTACATTGGCGGTACAGCGTACCGTACGGCATATCAGTCATGTACCAGTACCGTACGCACGTACGAGGTGGTAACAGTACCGGTACGGCGCACTCCACATGGGGGATACATTTACGGTACATGGTTAGCTGGGAGGAAGCATCCGAGAACGCCGGTAAGATAGATCGTTACATAACCAAAGGAGCAGCGAATGCAGGGGGCGAATCGCGCGCGTTTGCGACGAAAAGTAAACTCCAGCACACGCCGCTCAAAACGACGACGAACATCAGAGGAAAAGAGGAAAAGGCAAACGAGAAAGACGAGGTAACGGGGGCACCGGCAAGAGAAGAGAGCAGGCCAAAGGACAAGGAGGAAGGCGAGAACAGCAGAAGTGAGAGCACACAAGAGGAGGAGGTGGAAGCGGAAAAACCGGAAGACGCATTAAATGAGATGCAGCAGATAAAGGAGACAGAACAGAGCTTGAAACGATTTATAATAGAAATTAAGGACGAAATAAAAGAACAGATCAACAGGCAAATAAAACCGCTGCCCTGTCGGTGCGAAGAAATGAATAGAATTATTAGAGATTTGCTAGAGGAGGCTGAACAGTGGAAGACGCTCCGCTACCGAGAGGCGGTGCAATGGCAGGACGAGAAGGAGGAGCTAATGGAGGAAATCAAAAGGTTAAGAGGGAGAGAGATCATCGGTGGAAGAGAGGAAGAGGGGGTAGCAACGACCACAGGAAGTACTCTGTCAACAAACACTCATGTGAGAGGAGGGGAAGAAGAAAGGGGACTGCTGGAAGTGTCAGGAGGATCGTTTGAAACTATTGACAGCTACAATCGAACGGACAGCAACAACAACGAGGAATCACAGGTGGACACCAATGACACAAAAGGGTGGACAAGGCAGTACCGGAAATATTCGCAAAGAGAAAGAAGGGAAAGAACAGAAAGGAGACGTAGCTCGAAGCACCACGAGGAGAGAAGACGACAGGACCAGGACCACTGTCGAAAGAAGAGTAGAAAAGGGAACTGGAGGAGAGAAGGAGAAGAAAGAAGAATGTGGTGTTCAGAGGGATCGACACAAACCGCCGTGACAACCAAATAGCCCGGGAAATCACGCAAATACTGAGGGCGAGAGTGGGGATAGACCCAAAAATCGTCAAAATTCAACGACTGGGAATAGGACCGGTGGCCACACTGGAGTCAATGAGAACGAAGGGAGAAATCATGAGGAGGAGAGGAAAAATGGGAGGATCGAGAACAAACCTGGAGGACGACCTGACGCCGAGAGAGAAGGAGGCTCAAGAACGGATCACCAGGGAGGCCAGTAGGAAGAGGAGAGAAGGGAAGATTGTAAGAGAGGGATACATGAAAATGTGCGTGAATGGCGAATGGCGATACTGGGTGGAACTGGAAGGGAGAATGGTAAGAGAAAATACATTTCGCGGGAAAAGAAAAACGAGCATGTAACGTGGTGTCGTGGAACGTGGCAGGGTTCAGAAATATAAAAGAGGCAAGAGAATTCCTTGAGAACACGACGTTATAATGTTACAAGAAACGTGGATGGAAAAGGCGTGGGGGCAGCAATCCTTAAATAAGATTGCAAGGGGATATAGTTGGAGTACCAAAGTGGCGGTGAGAGAAAAAACGAGAGGAAGGGCGAGCGGGGGCCACCTGGTAGGGATAAGAAAAAACATAGGCGATAACTGCAGGGTAGAGGAATGGGAATACGGGATGACAATCAAAATAACAAGGAGGGAAGGTGAGAAAAGCTTGTGGGTAATAAGTGCATACAACAAGGTCGGTTTCAAAGATGTTGAAGGCCCACTAAGGCAGTGTGTGGAAGAAGGAATGGAGCAAGGAGTGGGAATAGTGATAGCCGGGGATCTGAACGCAAGAATGGGGGCTAGCAATGGGATAGTGGAATGTGAAAAAGTAGGAGGTTCAGCATGGGAAAGAAAGTCGCAAGATCCAGTGCTAAATACGGAAGGGAAGAAATTAATAAAATTTTGCGAGAATTTGGGACTGGTGGTACTTACCGGTAGATTGAATGGAGATGAAGAGGGAAAGGTAACCTTTGTGGGGAATGGAGGTAGCAGCTCGGTATTGGACCTAGTCATATGGATGGAAGACGAAGAGGAGGGACTTGTGGGGGAAGTGCATGTGGTAGCAAGAATAGAGTCGGATCATTTACCCGTAATATTTACGCTAAAGGGAATGCAAGGAGGGGAGGGAGGAATTGGTCGACGACTTAGAAATAGAGGGGAAGGGGAGGAAATACTGACATGGAAGGATGAGACGAGGGACGAGTACGAAAAGGAAGTGGATGTCAAGAGAGGCGAGAACGAAGCAGAAGACTTGACAGACTCGAGATGGGGGAAAATTAAAAGAGCAATATGGCAGGCAGCAAAACGAACGGGAATGTTTAAAAATAGGAAGAAGAAAGAGGGGGCAACATCATGGTTGGACGAAGAAAGCAAGGAACAAAGGAAAATGGTTTGGAGGAGCCTTAGAACTTTTTTAGCAACTGGGGGGAGACGGGAAACGGTACAACTCAAGGAGGAAAGAACCAAAGTGAAGAAATTAAGGGAAAGAAAAAAGCGGGAGTGGTTTGAGGAGCGGTGGAGGGAGGTAAGAGAGAGTAAGAATATGGTAGATTGGTGGAGAGCAATCGGGAAGTTTAGGGTCAGAAGAAAAAGGACAGGGGAAAATATAGAGAAAGAAAAATGGGTAATGCAGTTCAAAAACCTGCTGGGGGAAAGAACGGGAGAGGACGAGGAAAAAGACGATGAAGCTGAGCCTTGGAACTTGGAAGGAACGACGGAGAATTCGATAGACTCCGGATTAGATGCGGAGATTAGTGATAGGGAATTGGAAAAAACAATAAAAAATTTTAAAAATAAGAAAGCACCAGGCGAGGATGGCATCACAGGGGAATTTATTAGGGGGCTCTCAAAAGAGGCAATAGGAGAGCTGAGGACAGTGATGAGCGATGTGTGGAACGATGGAAAACTCCTGGAGGGATGGGAAACAGCGAGGATATATCCAATTCATAAGGCGGGAGGAGAAGGCGAGGTTGAAAACTACAGAGGAATATCGTTGCTGGATGTAGGGTATAAAATGTTGACCAATATCATGGTGCAAAGAATGAACAGTTGGGTAGAAAAGACTGGAATCCTCAGAGAGAGCCAGGCGGGATTTAGAAAGGGAAGAGGAACAAGAGACCATATATTTGTACTAAATGCATTGATTAACAACAGGCTAAGGAAAAAGGGGAAGAAGCTATATGTGGCGTTTGTCGGCATGAAAGCAGCATTCGATAAAGTGGACAGGAAATTGCTGTTAAGAAAGTCGTGGGAGAAAGGGGTAAGAGGAAATATGCACAGGATAGTCAGAGGGATCTATGAACGAACGAAGGTAGAAGTAATAGCGGGAGAGGGAATTACGGAAAGCTTTGAGACGGGGAAAGGAGTGAAGCAGGGATGCCCGTTAAGTCCAACTTTATTTAGTTTAGCGATGGATGACCTGGACGAAGAGTGGGAGAGAAAAGGACAAGGAGGTACAGTTATGGGGGGTAGTAAATTCTACGCACTAAAGTATGCGGATGACATTGCGATAGTAGCGGAGGAGACAGGTGAGCTAAAAAAGATGCTGGAGTCATTAGGGAAGTTCGTGGACAAACTCAAAATTCAAGTGAACGTAGGAAAAACTAAAATTATGGTGTTTAGAAACGGGGGAAGAAGGAGGAAGTAACAGTGGGAATGTAAGGGGGAAAAGATTGGGGTAGTGACAGAATTCAAGTATCTAGGATATTGGTTCACGACGAGAAACTCGGCAGCGAGACACGTGCAAAAAATAGTGGCGAAAGCGACGAAGGCGGCGAACTCAGTCTGGGGAGTGATGAAAAGAGCAAGGGTGGATAATTTGAAACAAAGGCTGCAACTGATGGAAACATCAGTTAAAGCGGGAGCTCTGTACGGAATAGAAATTTGGGGATGGCAGAAGAGGGAGGTGGTTGAAAGGTTGCAAGCAAGGTTGGTAAAAAAGGTTGGACCATCTATGGAAAATGGAGGCTGGCGTGAGAAGTATACAGGTGGAGGGGTGAAGGAGAGCGGGGAATTATATACTCAAGATAGCGGAAATGGAGAAAAGCCGTAGGCTCAAAATTTGTCTAAAGGAGGAAATAAGGAATATCATAAATGGCAACCCATCGCGATGGGACAAAGGTCTTAAAGGGGCTATGAGTGAAGTAGGCGAAGGCAGGATCCTGGGAATGATAAGGAGCGGAGAACGAATAACGAACATTAAAAAGGTAATGGAGGAAACAATAAAAAAAAGAGAGACCAGGATATACAAAAGGATTGGACAAAAATCGATAAGTCGAGTTTTTGCGAAATATATAAACACTTGAAAGAGGAAATTGGAAGAGAAAAATATTGGGAAGAGAAAGATGTAAGGGGGGACCTGAAGGAAGAGTGGGCCCGGATGAGATGCGACAATCTGGGAAGAATAGGAAATAAGGGATTTAGGAGAAGAGAGTGCGGAATCTGTGGTCAGGAGGAGGAAAGCATGGAGCATATATTGACATGCAGGGAGGCAAGGGGTAAAATAAAAAAAAAAGAATGGGTAAAGGCGGTGGACGACTGGAGAGGGGGAAGAATTGGGGAAGGCTTAAGATGGTGGCTAATAAGAACACTGAAAGGCGAAATATTAATTAGTGTGTGCGAATACGCGAAGGCTTTTAGAGCGCTTAAAAGGGAGATGGAAAAAGAAAACTAAGCGAGGAGGAAAAGGTCGCTGAAAGAGGGCGGAAGACGATGGAACGGGATATATGGCAATGTAATATATGCGAGATTACAAGAAAGATAATAGAGATAAGTATTAGAATTAAGGATGGACATGTAAAAAGCGGTAAGGCTATATGATGGAAATAAATAAAAATATATATATATATATAGTGACATTCACTTTATAGAGAATTTTTTAATTGTTAAAAAATTCGCTATAAAGTGAAAAAGTCGCTGTAATAGTTTGTAATGTTTAATATGTATATAAATTTAAAAAATATAAATACATATAAGTAGATATATACAGTTGAGGCTATTTCATACTACGTTGTTAAGTGGAGATGTGCACCTAGAAGCCGGAAAAAGGTCATTTTTGTGAATTTTTTCAAGGAAAACTATTTGAAATTTCGGATTGGGGTTTTAATTATCTAAAATTATATATATTCAAAAATATGTTTAATTTTCTTTATTTTAAAATATCACAAATATACAAGTTTGAAAATTTGGGAATGAATAAATCATGAAATTTGTCAACTTACATGGAATCATCGATACCAGACTCATAGTGTAGGTCTTCTACGATCGACGGAATGTTCATAGCTTCTAAATCGATTTTTTCGACCATCTACGTGTATATCTCCCCTTAATTCGACTTTGCATTTTTTACTGACAAAAATTTTAAAAAATACATGAATAATCAAATATTTATATATCATTAGAGTTCTCGAGAGGCTAAGTTTGAGGTCGAAAAATAAATTTAAAAAGTCACAAAAAGTGAGCTGTTTAATTTTTAATTGGTATTTTTTGCTCCGTAGTACATACGATCTTCTTTTTCGACCTCGACAAACGCAAATCCATTTTGGTTGTCCTTTGAGTGCAATAAGTGCGAGAGGAGATGTATCGAACGAATTATGGTAAAGCTCTCGTGATCATTCCACAACATTACATTTACATCGAGTCTACGATGCGACCGAGATTGTTTTTGTTTCACTTCAATTATTTTTTTCTCAATAATAAATATTAATTGGTATCAAACACTCGTGGACAAGCCCGTACGACGTATATCAACCACTTTTTCGTTGACTTTTTTGTTTCTCGAATTATTATCACGAATTGTAATAATTCGTGTACTATTGGACTTCCGAGATCGATACGAAAATCTTCAACGTCAATCGCAGTGCAGTTCTCGGCGTCATTCGTGCCGTCTCGCGTCAGGGATTGAGCGCGCAATTTTTTAATCCCGCAGCATATTGGTCCCGGAGTGTTGGCAACCTCAACTTGCCTCGATGAACCGGTCACGCAAATTTTTCGTCTTGGACCCGTTTTATCAAAAAAAAATAGGGGGGAGGGGGGGGGGGTCGTAAACGAACAAAAGATGACGAGCCAGGAGAAAAGTCCTTTGAACGCTTTTTTACGATGAGACGTTCAGGGTTCATTTTTAATTGAAAATAATTTTTTAACCTTTCAATTGGCGCTGCACGACGAAATTGCGGCTCGCTTTGTCGGTGCAAAAGCCTTTGCTCATTCAGTCGTTAAACAATAAATTTTGGAAGCGAGATCATTGCTGCACGCGTGAAGAAAAATGCAGACGAGCGACAAATTTTTATGATTTTGCACGTTTTACGAATGCAAGTTTCGACGGGAATAATAAATGGAGAAAATGAAATAAAGAATTCGTTTTTAAATGAATAATTGCCACTCCGGCGTTTCACCTTTAATGGCCAATTCCCAAAGATAAAATAAGAGCAGTGCCACATGAAAGAAATCTTTTCGTACATTCTGGTGACGGCTCTAACTATATGGGGCTCTTATCTAATCTCGTCGCCGAGACGAGCGGTGCACAGTCTGGAGACAGGGAGAAAGAAACGCTTCTGGTTGATGAATTTCGTGAGGTTAATGAGAGACAGGTCCGCGAGTCATGAGTCCAACGAAAATTACTATCAAACGCGATACCCAGCAATGTAAGCCGTGACGGGGGGAAGATCATCAAGGTTTTTTAACTCCTAGTTACTTTTTTTTCAATTCCGTTTTTTTTTCAATTACGATTAAGTTTTTTTTACTCCTGGTTATTTTTTCTTCAATATCATTTTTGTTCCATTACGATCAAGGTTTTCTTACCTCCAGTCATATTTTTCAATTACGATAAAGGGTTTTTTTACTCCACCACTTTTTTTCAATTTCGATGAAGTTTTTTTCACTTCTAGGGACTTTTTTTAATTACGCTGAAGGTTTTATACTTCGTTACATTTTTAATTTGGTTTTATTTCAATTATCGTCAATTTTATTCAATTATCATTTTTCACTCCTAGTCACCTTTTTTCCATTTCATTTTTATTTTCAATTACGATGAGTTTTTTCACTTGCAGTCACTTTTCTTTTACTCCTAGTGACTTTTTTTCAATTACGATCAAGGTTTTTCACTCCTAGATACTTTTCGAATTTAATTACGAGGGGGCCCCTAGCCGCCCAATACACGCCAAGATACATGCGTTGTATCGAAAAGCCGTCGAGTCAAATCGCGTTTACATTCACGAATTAGTTTCTTGAATATTCAACTTTTACCTTATTTTGTAGTGGGGAGAGAGAGAGAGAGAGAGAGAGAGAGAGAGAGAGAGAGAGAGAGAGAGAGAGAGAGAGAGAGAGAGAGAGAGAGAGAGAGGGAGAGAGAGAGAGAGAACGGTCTCGAACTCCAAAACTCTCGAATCAGTGATAATGAGTGAGAGTATTAAAAAAAAATTCCTATGGTGATTGTTTTTAAATGAAAACGGAATAGACCAATGCCCAAGGAATTGCAATTGAACGCGTAGACGGTGGAGCAAATATTGCAAAAGGCAAACAGGTGAGTGTCAAAACGTATATTTATATTATGATAAATGTACCTAAATTTAATTGATAATATTAAATTAAATCGTATTTACGGTTCCCCAACTTTATATAATGAATTTACTTAGTAACAAAATTAATGGAAGTACATTTTTTACATGGAGGTGGTGAAACAATTATATAATGATGGTAAATAGATTACACTTATTATCATGTAGTAAATTGACGCGTTATGCCTAGCTGTAACAGTCAAAAACACCTCATTTTTTGATCTTTTAAAGAAAATCGTTATGATAAGTTTCTACAAAAATTAGGCATTTAAAAAAGTATCATCTAAAGGACACTGTAATTTTTCCGTGTAAAAATATTCAATTATAATCGTTTTACGGCCGACGTCTCGAAACGTCTTTTGCGGCGGCAATGCCCCTCTGGACCAGGTTATCTAATATAAAAAAATCAAACAAATCTCGTTAGTGTATCAGATTTTTGCAAAAAAATTGGCATTTTCGTTCCTGAAATCGAAAGTATACATAAAAAAATCCTTTGATCAAATAATATATTATTACATGCAGAAAAAGTTCCAAAAATTTCAGAAAGATCGATGCAGCAGTTTTTGAGATACTTCGCTTAGCGATTTTAAAAACGTAGTTTCGAGAAAAAAGCGTTCAAAGTTCCGAACGACGCTCCGAGCATGCCGACGGGCGTCAATATAACAGCTTATAAATCGGTCAATTTTGATCCTATTACCTTGAAATTTTCAGGAAACATTTATGAGAAGATATCCCGTCGAAATATATTGGTTTTGAAAAAAAAGTGATTTTTCGACTTTTACAACTAGGCATAACCTCTCGTAGTGACTATAATGTCTAGAGTAAATTACAGTAAAATAAATACTTTACTATGATTTACTTTAATATACTTTATGACGATGAATTTAATCGTATTTACGATCGATTGATCACTAACTTTGTATCCTGTTCGAACGTTATTTGCACACCAAAGCCTGCATCCGTTTATTTCCTTCGAATCTACAATTTTATGTTTGGAAAATGTGCCAAAATAGAAATAACCGCACAATATCCGTACGTACAGAAAAGTTGGATCCGGAATTCTTTCGCATGATATACTCTTCGCTCTTGCCCGTAGCAAGAATTAATTTTGTCGAAAACATTTTATTCGTACTCACGCATTGTCAAGTCCAGTTGTTAAGCATGCTCTATATATATGTGTGTGTGTGTGTGTGTGTGTGTATATATATATATATATATATATATATATATATATATATATATATATATACACACACACACACACACACACACACACACACACACACACACACACACACACACACACACACACACACACACACACACACACACACACACACACACACACACACACACATACAGTATATACATACATACATACATACGTACATATATATGTACACAATACATATGAAGCATTCCACACTGAGTGAAACACTAAAAAATTATGTGATTTTTAAATGGGCTCTTAATTTGTTTTTAAGTTCATTCTAATTTCAAAAGCAACTACAACTTTTTTAGTGTGTATGTACTGTACACATACAGTATATATATATATATATATATATATATATATATATATACTGTACACATACAGTATATACACTTTGCAAAAAAATTTAGGGAGCAAGAAAAAAATCCAAATTTTTGGGGGATTTTCAACAGGCTGTATCTCATACAAAAATGGTCGTACAGCAAAAAAAAAAAAAGCAAATTGTAGCTCTAAGTGTCTAGTTTTTGGATCTGAGTTTGAAAATTTTTTTTTGAAATTTTTTTTCGAGTAATCATAAGAAAACTACCGAAAAAAAAATGTTCGAAATTTTTTTGGTTTTTTTTTTAATCTACGGACGTGGAATTTTTTTTTTCGACTTAACTTCTATATGGACCGGATAGCTTGTTTATTCAGCTTTAATTTGGTTTTTTAAAAATCTCGATACGAGCATTTCTCGCTGAGATATCGGTGTTTGAATGGAAAAAGATCATTTTGTCTTTGATTACCAATATCTCAGCAACCAATGATCGCACAGAAATTTTGAGGTTGGTTTCAAAAACTTGAATAAATCCTCTACAAGGATTGGCAATTGAATTTTGAAAAAAAATTTTTTTTTCAATCATTACATGAATTTGAAAAAGCGACCAAAAAAGGGCTTATTGTGGTTTTTTGGAAAATCAAGCGCCCAATCAAAAATATTGCGGAAACCACTAATGTTAAGTGTGCCTTTTACTGTTCAATATACCCACAAAAACCCTACGAAGTTTCAATTTAATCCAGCCAACCGTTTTTTTTTCCCACTTGATCGAATTTTTGAAAAAATTAAAGGAGCAAGAATTTCGCTCTGAAAATGTCATAATTTTTATCAAAAATGAAAAAAAAAAAAAAAAAAATTCATTTTTCTCTCAATTCTGTATTAGTGACTTGGAAAATTTAAGAAAAAAAAAAAAATCGAAAATTTTTGAAAAAAAAATTCCAAAATTTTTGAAAATGGAGATTTTATTTTTTTTTATTTTTTTTTCAATTGGCCCTAAATTAAAGAAATGTAGCGACTCACTTTCTCACCGATTTTCCTCTTCCGCACTTTAATTTTCCTAGTCACAAATTAATTGAATAAATTAAAAGTTGATACCCCCAAGGCAAGTCGAATATTCGTTCTACGAATATTGGGACACTAACTTTTTTGTGCGAATTTAAACAGTGTCTAAAAAAAAAACAGTTTTTCTTAAAAACTTTTTTTCTGAAATTTTGGATTTTTTTTTCAAAAATCTTCGATTTTTTTTTTTTTCAAAAATTTTCCAAGCCACTAATACAGAATTGAGAGAAAAATGAAATTTTTTTTTTTTTTATTTTTGATAAAAATTATGACTTTTTCAGGGCGAAATTCTTGCTCCTTTAATTTTTTCAAAAATTCGATCAAGTGGGAAAAAAAAACGGTTGGCTGGATTAAATTGAACCTTCGTAGGGTTTTTGTGGGTATATTGAACAGCAAAAGGCACACTTAACATTAGTGGTTTCCGCAATATTTTTGATTGGGCGCTTGATTTTCCAAAAAACCACAATAAGCCCTTTTTTGGTCGCTTTTTCAAATCCATGTAATGATTGAAAAAATTTTTTTTTTTCAAAATTCAATTGCCAATCCTTGTAGAGAATTTATTCAAGTTTTTGAAACCAACCTCAAAATTTCTGTGCGATCATTGGTTGCTGAGATATTGGTAATCAGAGACAAAATGATCTTTTTCCATTCAAACACCGATATCTCAGCGAGAAATGCTCGTATCGAGATTTTTAAAAAACCAATTTAAAGCTGAATAAACAAGCTATCCGGTCCATATAGAGGTTAAGTCGAAAATTTTTTTTCCACGCCCGTAGATTAAAAAAAAAACGGAAAAAAATTTCGAACATTTTTTTTTCGGTGGTTTTCTTATGATTACTCGAAAAATATTTTCAAAAAAAAAATTTCAAACTCAGATCCGAAAACAAGACACTTAGAGCTACAATTTGCTTTTTTTTTTGCTGTACGACCATTTTTGTATGAGTTACAGCCTGTTGAAAATCCCCCAAAAATTTGGATTTTTTTCTTGCTCCCTAAATTTTTTTGCAAAGTGTATATATATACACACACACACACACACACACACACACACACACACACACACACACACACACACACACACACACACACACACACACACACACACACACACACACACACACACACACACACACACACACACACACACACACACACACACACACACACACACACACACACACACACACACACACACACACACACACACACACACACACACACACACACACACACACACACACACACACACACACACACACACATACATACATACATACGTACATATATATGTACACAATACATATGAAGCATTCCACACCGAGTGAAACACTAAAAAATTATGTGATTTTTAAATGGGCTCTTAATTTGTTTTTAAGTTCATTCTAATGTCAAAAGCAACTACAACTTTTTTAGATTTTTAAATTGGGTTTTACACTCGAATTTGGATACCGGGAAATTCTTCTCGTTTTTTTTCGATTCATTATACTCAAAAAGTGATGCATTGTACAAAAAAACCTCAAAGAAGAAAACTTAAGTTTTCGAATGTACTTTTCAATCACATGTGTTTCGTAACTATTAAAAATTCTGCTAATGTATTTTTCAACTAAATAAGGTAAAAATAATTTTTTTTCGTTAAGTTCGCCCACTTTTATTTTTCTATAAATTTGAGAGAACTTTCGTTGATGTCATAACAAACCACAGAAAAATTGGCCTGATGGAGAATTCATTTCTTCCAATTATTTTTTAAAGTTAATTGATGAAGAATTTTATCGAACCATGGTTATTGAATATCGACTATTGTTTTAGGCACAACAGTGGATTGCGACGAATATTTAGTGTTATCTAGAACCATTTTGTCCTCCTCATTTCAATTCAATTATGGTTTTCTTTGTCTGCCTCGAAATTTTTCATTTTCGAATATTTTTATCGTTAAACAATAAGTGAATTATAATATGGTTAGTCTACTAATACTACTACTAATACTAATATATATATATATATATATATATATATATATATATATTACCGATGAGAAAATGATATCGAATAAAAAAGTATCGAATCGTTTTGACCGAGTTCTGCCGCAAAATCAATTGTATTAGCATTGAGAGTGAACAAACCAGACCATTTAACAAACGAGAAGCAAGATTTCTTTTTGATACGAGGAGGAGGACAAAATGGTTCTAGATAACACTTAATATTCATCGCAATCCACTGTTGTGCCTAAAACAATGGTCGATATTCAATAGCCATCGTTCGATAAAATTCTTCATCAGTTAACCTTAAAAAATAATTGGAAGATATGAATTCTCCATCACGCCAATTTTTCTGTGGTTTGTTATGACATCAACGAAAGTTCTATCAAATTTATAGAAAAATAAAAGTGGGCGAACTTGGCGAAAACAATTATTCTTACTTTATTTTGTTGAAAATTACATTAGCAAAATTTTTAACAGTTACGAAACATACATGATTGAAAAGTACATTCGAAAACCTAAATCTTCTTCTTTGACGTTTTTTTTTTGTACAATGCATCACTTTTTGAGTATAATGAAACGAAAAAAAATTGAGAAAAATTTCCCGGTATCCAAATTCGAGTGTAAAATCCAATTTAAAAATCTTAAAAAAATTGTAGTTGCTTTTGACACTGGAAGGAATTTAAAAACAAATTATGAGCCCATTAAAAAATTACATAAATTTTTAGTGTTTCACTTGGTGTGGAATGCTTCATATATGTGTGTGCGCATTTCATATTAGCTATTCTGTCATATTGAACATTCTGGAAGGAATTAAAATTCCACTTCGAGTACAGCGGATAATGAGATTTAAATAATGAATCTAAACCCACGCTTGAACAATTATTTTCGCGCATCCCGTCATTGGGTCAAAAATCAACGAAGATGCATTTTCCAGTCGATAAAACAAATTCACTTTCCACAACAAAAAAACGAAGATTTTCAGGAGTGTTTCGAAATTGAATCATCTTCATTCCGCTGAACCCCAAATAGAATTTTAATTTTTCCCTAGAATGCTCTTTTTTCTGGCAACTAATGCTCATAAAAAACGTTAAATTTTTTTTGGACCCTTAAAAAACGAATGGCTACCTTATAATGCTCAGCTTGTAGATGTGTGTGCGTACCGTATAGGAGTCAGTTGCAACGTTTCCATTCTCATTACCACATCAACTATCAATGTACTGTAGAAATTCCATCAAGAGTCGACGATACTCCTCACGAGTGCGTTGTCGACACAGCGAGTCTCAGGATTTTCATGCCAGCTGTCGACGCACGTGTTCTCCATACTTATCACTCACATATACAGGGTGTCCTGTTACGAATGGATAATTCTGCAACTGTCGATAGGTCAGATCATGTCCTCCTATATGCTGGAATTTCAGTTTAGTAAATTTCCCACGGTTTTCGAGATTTTGGGTTTTGTGTTATTTTAAAAAAAATCACCTCTTAGTTTTTCGCATACCATTTCGACAAATGATATGAATCGACAACTAAGCAACTCTTCAAAGTAATTGTCACGATATGCGTAGTACGTTTGTTTTACACCGCAGACTATCAAAGTCAGATGTTCGAATTGGTTCGAATGAAAATTCTGCATAAGATCTTTTTTCATACAGTTTCCTTAATATTTAAGGTTAAAAATACGACTTTCCTAGAGGGATCAAATAACCAAGAGTATTTTTGAAAAAAAACAGGGGAAAAAAGTTATCGTTTGTAGAAATGACATTCGAAAAACCAAAAGCAGATGAGTTTATCTCGAAAACCGTGGGACGATTACTAAACTGAAATTCCAGCATATAGTAGGACATGGTCTGACCTATCGACAATTGCTGTATTTTCGATTCTAAGGATTTCGAGTTATCATGGTAAGTATGATTTATGGGAAATGTTCCAAAATTACTAACCCGTTCATAATGTTCAAACAGTGATTGGTAACTAAAAACTTATTTGCATCTTAGCTTAAGGGGTTAGGCCACAGTAACGGATATAAAATCATGTGCGAATTCAACAATTTCTTTTCGTATAAAAAAGTGATTCACTCATAAAATTAACGGCGGGGTAAAGTTAATTCGGCGAAAAAAAGGCATGTTTTTAAGATTTTTTTTTGGCGTAACGAATAGTGTTCGTTTATTGAAAAATTTACATATAATAAAGTAACATTTGAACAACATTCTCCTAAATTTGCATTGCAAAATATTCAAAATTGAGCGAGTGAAAATTAAACCCCGGAGGCGCCCCGAAAAAAAGTTGGTTTGCGGTGTGCACCATAACTCGCAACAGAATCATTTGAAACAAAAAAATCAAAATGCATTTGTTAAAGGAGATGTTTCTCGAGGTAATGACGGGAGGATTTTTTTTTTTTCGATTTTTCGATGTTTCGTAGTACTTGGGAGCCAAAAACCCGATTTTCGCTAAATAAATCGGCTAATTTGTTGTTGAAAAATTAGTAATTATTTAAAAAAACAAAAAAGCTTCCGACAATACCTGGTGAATTATGTGAAGAAGTACTGTGCAAAATTTCAAAGCGATTGGTCCAGTAGATTTTGAGTTATCGTGCACACGGACTTCAAATATGACAAGTCTCAGAAAAACGGTTTGAAAAACGCAGAAGAGAAGAGAACGGCATGGAGCAATAGACGCTCAGATACTCATAAGTTCGTCAATTTTACTCCGATCGACTTGAAATTTTAACACAATATTCTTGATATATTATGCATTCATTTAAAAAATTAAACAAAAATAAAAAAAAATTTAAATACTTTACCCCGCCCTTAATGACACATCTATTGTGTATGAATATCAAGCTGTTAGAAAAAATATTTTTTTTTTTTCGATGTACAAAATGGCCGACTACTAATATTTTCTTTTGTTATCTTTTTTTTAGGCGCTCCGTGGCGTGATATTCAGCATCCACAATTTTTTACCTAGAACAAAAAACAAAAATTCTCGTCAATCTAGATTAGAATACCTAGAGAAGTACGTACGGAATTGAAAAAAAATATTGTTTTATTCAAAAGTTGTAGGTATTTGAACTTAAGGCAGTAGTCTGGTCGAGAAATTTGACGAAATCAATTTTTTTTCATTTTATTATTCCTTAGACTGTTCTTAATCCTCTCGTAAAAACTGTTTATTGCTGTTTCAAAAAGTAGCAGAGTAATAGAAATTAGAAGAAAGCCGCGCGCAAACCTCATCTAACGGTATCAAAACTTTGAACGCGTTTATCTCAGAACTATGTTTTTCAAATCGGCGCTCACGATATCTCGATGACTAATTGACCGATCGAGCTCAAATTTTGCACATATCTTCGGTAGACTCTTTCTGAGGACTGATAGCAGAATTGAGTCGAACAATAATTTTGCCCACATTTTATAAATCGTCGAATACCCGAAAATGTATGAAATATCGTTAATCAAAGTTTAACAGGCTGCCATTTTGTAACAAAATTTTTCCAAGTACTAATTCTGCTACCAGTACTCAGAATACTCATACAGATTGAGAATATATATGTGTTTTTTATTTCAGATGCATACAACATCACCCAGAGTGGGCGCCGATTGAGGCGGTTTTCGGCGGAGCATGTTGTAAAAAAATAAAAACCTACATGAAAATATATAAAATAATTTTTTTTCTAAATGTAGATACATTCTCAAAGGAACAATAAATACATATGTAAAATTTCATCAAGATAACTTCAACGGTTTAAAAGTTATTTCAACCCAAAAATGACGTCAAATATCTCTCTCTAGACCAGACTACTGCCTCAAGAAATGAATTTTCAGTGAAAAATGTTGTCATAATTGCTCATAAACTGCTCATAAAATGAAAAGTTTTCGATTAATCAGAAATTCGGTACGTACTTCTCTGCGAAATGCAATTGGGATCGTAACTTTTAAATTCAAAGGAAATCGAGTGAAAATTGTTGAAGTTATTTATAGTTTTAATAAGTTTCGTTTATAATAAGTTTTAATAGTTTTAATAAGTTTTAATAAGTTATAATAAGTTTCGAGTAGTCGGCCATGTTGTACATCGAAAAAAATATATATTTCCTAACAGCTTGATATTTACACTAAATAGATGTGTAATTAATTTAACGAGTGAATCACTTTTTCATACGAAATAAAATTGTTCAATTCGCACATGATTTTATACCCGTTACTGTGGCCTAACCCCTTAATGCGCATTCAATCGCCCAACACCAATGCAATCATCTGTATTCACACAACTAACTAAATGGGAGGTGTTGAATAATTAAAAACTTGGAAAAAATACCTTTTATGTTAATGGTATTTAAAAATATAGCATTAATATAAGAGATAAACGAGTTAGTACCTAGTTTTGGAAAATTTTCCAAAAATCATACCATGATAACTCGAAATCCTTAGACTTTGGACTAAGGTAACCTAGGTTAGATATGTTCCTAACGAGGTGACCTATCACCCCCTAAAGGCTTTGCTTCGACCTTCCTAACACCCTGTATAACGAAGTTGAGTGACGCGAGAGTACGACAGAGACGGAGAAGCAAAAGAGTAAGTGGTACGCGCAAGTCCGTGCAAAGAAGAGGGAAACAGCGAGATCGTAACATTTGGTTGGGGTGGAGCAAACGGATCGTCCAAGAAGATTTATTTTTAACCAGTACTCTAAACTTAACGTGTGCGCGAAAAAATTCCCTGTCCTATTACGATCGTGTGCAATAATTCTCTCTGTCTCTCTCTCTCTCTCTCTTTCTCTCTCTCTCTATCTCTGTCTCTCTATCTCTATCTATACCTCGGCTGTATGTGACACATTTTCGCGTTTAGAAGTTAGTCAGTCTGTGACGGAAAGTTCTCATCCGACTGAACCCGAGTTCAAATGGAGGTATTGCAAGTGCCAGTGATCGAGACACACGAATATCTCGGGCACGACGCGATACGCGCGCGTACGATCGTCCCGATATTCGGCGATTACGGGCTCGTCAATTTTATCGATCGAAAGATCATATCGTGACGTAGTTTTTTTCTTCGTCTCGTTATCTTGGGTTGGGAGAGCTCGTAACTCGTTTCGCGATTTTTTTTGGCGCATATTCACGAGTGGAGTGTGGTCACGTTTTGTGAAAAATCTCTGTGGTACTTTATGTGGAATTTTGGCAGTGCGCTCCAGATATTGATACAGCTAAGGGGAGACGGTAAGACAGAGCTTAGGATAGACTTAAGGGCCTAGGCCACTCTAGAGGCCGAAAAAATAGGCTTTTTGGGGATTTTTTTTCTTCAGAA
Organism: Ophion obscuratus; assembly: GCA_964007375.1. Classification (NCBI taxonomy): domain Eukaryota; kingdom Metazoa; phylum Arthropoda; class Insecta; order Hymenoptera; family Ichneumonidae; genus Ophion; species Ophion obscuratus. The sequence continues at coordinate 65,168,535 of OZ023313.1, read as the reverse complement.
AAACTACAAAATAATTCGAGATTACAAAAAAGGGCGTTTATTGTACATATCAGTGACTGTGTAGAATAATTGTTTTGAAGCGATTAATTTTAAAATGGCGGCTGTGCAGCGTTTATCTCAAAACTGCATTGTTTAAGTTGGCCGGAAACATAACTCAGCCAATTTTCAACCGATTCACTTGAAATGTTGAATATATCTTGAAAAACACATTGTCTATGGAAGTACACAGGATTTTTTTTACATTGCATAGTTCATTTGTTATTAACAATTGTCTGACGATTTTTTAGGCAAATTTTTCACTTTCCTGGAATTTGCCTATAAAATCTAGGATTTTATTTTATATTGCATAGTTCATTTGTTATTAACAATTTTTCTGACGATTTTTTAGGCAAATTTATCACTTTCCTAAAATTTCTAATAAAAGTTTCTAATAAATTCCTATAAAATTTCTATTAACAAATGAACTGTGCAATATAAAAAAAAATCCTACGTACTTCCATAGACAATGTATTGTTCAAGATATATTCAACATTTCAAGTGAATCGGTTGAAAATTGTTTGAGTTATGTTTCCAGCCAATTTAAAAAAAATGTAGTTTTAAGATAAACGCTGCACAGCCGCCATTTTGAAAGTAATCGCTTCAAAAAAATATATTTATACAATCACTGATATGTATGATAAACACCCTTTTTGTAAGCTCGATTTATTTTGTAGTTTTTCTGAAAAAAATCCCCAAAAAGCCTATTTTTTCGGCCTCTAGAGTGATCTAAGGCCTTAATGATGCGTTAATGGTGAATGAAAATGAGAAAAATATTGGGCCTGATTGGACTAGTGATCTGCGAAGAGGAAATGTACTTGACGTGGGCGGTATTCAACTTTTTAAATTTTAATCGTTGCATTAAAAGAAAATTATTATTTAAATTGTCTTAGAATATAAATATTTAAAAATAGCAGTGTGATTATTTCTAAAACTTTAAATTTTTTGTGTGTCGATTTAACTCGATTGAAAACCTCTATTGGGAAACTCGGTTTTTGAGGTTAGGGAACTTTTTCTAGACTGGAGTTTTTTTTAGGATTTTTTGCCAGATTGCCGGTGTTTTTTTTTATGAATGTAGAAAAAAAAGCATGCCCGGTGAATACCAAGTGCTTTTGCATTGATTTTATAATGATTGTAATTATTTCATCTTGATAAAAGAGGATATGATTTTCGCTCAATCGATTCTTGTTATCTTATCAAGCTTTGTCATTAATAAATTATTAAATTATGATCCATCAATATTGATGTTGATATTGTATTAATATTCATCTTGATTAAAAGTGACAATAAGATAATTGTTTCAATGAAAATGTTTCTATATAGATATGTTTTCAATCTGGTATAGAATACATTCGTAATGTAGCAAATAAAACAAGTATTTGCGCGTCGATTTTTTTTAGATTTTAGACGAAGGAATTTCATTATTGTACAAAATGGCTGACATTTACTGAATACTTTAGTGGCGAGACGTGAATTCGAGACACCTTGAATGATGGCTTCGAATCATTTTTGGGATTTTTTTTGGAAGAATTATCGTATTATATAACAGGCCAAGAATTCGAGGGACCTCAAATTTCCATTTCACAATGGATTTTTGGAAGATTTCTTGGCTCGTGCGCACATGCGTCACGCGAAGTCCGCACGGTTCACTTTCTTGATGACCTGAGTGCACAGACGTACGCCGGGTTGCCTAGTCACCCGGGGTCCGACGATAATGAAATTTCACGATTTTTGCGGTGCTGTTGGAACTTCCCGAAATGTATAATTCACTTATTAATGATTAATGATACTTTTTTAGCATTCGCACACAATTCCCATTGGGTTTTATAATATTTTTTTTTTCGGCAATTTTTTCACTTAATTTTCAAAAACATTTTATTTTATCCAACTGAAAACAATTTTATTTTTTAAGTTCTTGTCGATTATTGTTTCAAAGTCAATGAATGTACCTAATATTGAAGAAAAAATAATGAGCCCCAATCCCGTGCCTTCGCTTACATTTTTGGAGACGTACAAAGTCTAGGGTAGGCTGGGGTCAATTGGAACGTTTTTAAGAAAATCGGTTAGTGTGACTTCATTTTATTCCCTATCTGTTTGATAATGGGCTTTAATTATAGCTAGAATACCTGACTATGTGATAGCATTATTGATTTTGCTTCTTACATGCCCTTAACTTAGGTGGAAGCTATTTAGAAACCCTCGGATAATGTTTCATTCGACCCTGTGTCGGGGTGAATCGAAACAGTGCCCGGGTTTAGTTGAGATAGGTGTTTTCAGCTGATTGAAGTAAAGTTCTACTAAGTCCAGGTACTGTTAATTACGTGCATGAAGTGATAAAGTGTGTTTGTCGTGAATAAAGTATACTTTTAATCAAAATAATCAGTTTTATTGCTTTTCATTCCAGTTTGCCTATCACTGAAGGTATATTAAGGGGTTAGGTCACAGTAACGGGTATAAAATCATGTGCGAATTGAACAATTTTTTTTCGTATGACAAAGTCATTCACTCATCAAATTAATTACACATCTATTTAGTATGAATATCAAGCTGTTGAAAAAATATAATTTTTTTTTCGATGTACAAAATGGCCGAATCCTAATATTTTCTTTTGTTATCTTTTTTTAGGCGCTCCGCGGCGTGACGTTTAGCATCCACAATTTTTGACCTAGAACACAAAACAAAAATTCTCGTCAATCTACATTAGAATACCTAGAGAAGTACGCACGGAATTTAAGAAAGATTGTTTTATTCAAAAGTTGTAGGTATTTGAACTTGAGAAATTAATTTTCAGTGAAAAATTTCGTTATAATTGCCCATAGACTGCTCATAAAATGAAATTTTTTCGATTATACAGAAATTCCATACGTACTTCTCTGCGAAATACAATTAGGAACATCACTTTTAAATTTGAAGTAAATCGCGTGAAAATTGTTGAAGTTATTTGTCACCCCAATTGGAAAAAGCTGTTTCGAAAAATTTCGAGTGGTCGGCCATTTTGTACATCGAAAAAAAATATATATGTATATTTTCTAACAGCTGTATGAGTGTATCACATTTTCAGACGGAAAAAAAATAAATTCGCACATAATTTTATACCTATTACTGTGGCCTAACCCTTTAAGTTTTTTTTATTTTATTTTACTTTTCGGACGATTTCTTAGCATCTAAAAAATCAAACAAGATTTGGAAAACTTGCATGCGGATGAAATGTTTATTCGGATTCAATAGAAATACGTTTCAATTGATCCCGAACCGTTTGTTTCAACTGCACCACAGCTTCGCTTCTGGTAATTTATGAAACACCAAAAAACCTAAATGTTGTAGGTAGGTACTAACCACAATAAACTCAACTAAGATATTCATAGTAATGACGATTGTAAACAACGCTGAAAAAGGAACAATAATTTTGGAGCAATACGTAAGATACTAATAGTCAAAAAACTTACTTTTTACGTCGAAGAGCGATGCACCCGCATAAAAATGTCCGACGCGCTTGGGGGGCGACGCGCAATGGGGGACAGGTTCCGATGCGCAAAGCAGTCTTCCCCCCTCGGGGCCGCGCTGCTGTCACTAACCGTCTTCGAGTTATTGAACTTCTTTCATTTGACCCGTGTTTCTATCGACCCCAGCCTACCCTTTGTGTTGTTTTTAACGAAAATAAAAGTGAAGTGCATAAAGTGTATTTAAATTTTTTTTTTTCATGAGTTACAAAAACATTTGCTTACATCTTTGGAGAAAAAAAAATTGCCACGATCAATTTCAATATTTTTCTTAGGTTTTTTTTTTGGTAAACATTGAAAATTTTTTGTGTGCATAAGGAAATAAAAATATAGTTTTGAAAAACAATTTACGAAAACGCACTTTTTCATCTTCAAATTTTTATCCTCAACGTTTAAATTTATTCTTTTTTCTCCTTTCCTTTGTTGAACATTGATCAATTTTTTGACGATCGAATAAAAGCTCGACGATTCCGTTTTTGTTCGGCTATTTGTATTATTTTTCTTTTTCTTTCGACCTGGGAATAATAAAAGGGTCACATGTTTTGAATACATTAAATGAACAATGTTTCCTCAGCACCGCTCGATCCTTCACGAAAAATCCTCACATGACGTATCGCCGCAATTACGAAAGTTCGTAACGGCGTTGAAAAAAAAGTGCAATCTCAAGCAGGTTCGGATCGTTCAATGACAAAATGAATGAATTTAACGAAGCGTTCGCTCGTTACCGCTGCTCTTCCTAAGAACTTATCAAAATGTCAAATTAGGTGTTTCATATGTACAACGGAAGCATTAATATGCCCCATTCGGACTCACCGAGGTCAGAGGCGGCCACCGCGAGCTGATCACTTTATTTCGCCTTTTTTCTTTCCCTCCGAACGAATTAACGCGGAAGTCTGACGGAATAAACAAACGTGAATCAAGCGAAACGTCGAATCTTCCGCTATGTCTCTTTTGCGCGTGTCGTCAAGGTGTTTCACGATCTGCCAAAAAAAAGGAAGAAAAAAAAACCGGCGAAACATCCACAGGGTCTTTATTGCGATAGTCCCGACTGAAATTATTGTCTCGATTTTATCCAACCGGTTTTTATTGCTGTGTCTGATTTCCCGTAGCTGCAAAAAGCTTTTTTTCCCCCGAAACCACAAAAAAATGTTACTTTTTCCAGAATCTGTTCTACGTTCATTAGCTCGCGTGTCAATTCAGGGTGTCTGTAACTGACGATCGCATGAAATCCAAAAACACGACTGAATTCTTAACACAGTTGTTTATTTACGCGACATCAAACCTATTAAAAAGCAAAAAAAGCTGTCAGATATTCACGAAATCGTAGAGTGTGAAACAAACAAAAAATGTTTACGTTATGCGTGAAAACAATGTTTTCGTTACTTATTTATTTTTCTCGTAAGAACGGCGCTATTAAACTTGAACAACAAAGTTATATCGGTAGAGGAGAATCACATTCCTGGAAAGGAATGCCCAAAAGTTTGTTACAACAGCGATTTCGGAAATAATTATAAAATATAATTATAGTCATAATCGTAATAATAATAACAACGACAACAAAAATAATAACATTATGATAAGAAAATACATACATATAGAATTACAGTAATACCGATGTTCCAATTTGTGGACCTTGATCCAACATGGATCTTGATGTTATGATTATTATGTTTACTACTGCAAAATAATAACAATAATAATGAATAATGTTCAAATTGATTAATAAATCATAATAATAACAGTAATGGATGATATTCATATTCATTGATAAATCATTTTAGTATTAATATCAATATATATCAATAATAATGATAGTAGCAATCAAAATTAGAATATTGGTAGCAATGGATCTTGATGTTATGATAATGATGTTCGTTACTGCAATAAAATTATAATATTCATAAATGATATTCACATTATTCGTAATAACAAATCTCAATACTAATATCGATATATATATATATATATATATATGTCGATGATAGGAGAACAGGGCTGTCGTTGCTTTCCTTCATTTATTCTGTCAAGAATCTATTTAACAAGAAAAGAAGACGGAAGATCAATCTTTCGAGAGATCTCGAGAAGAGTTGACGTGTCCTGTCAAGGAAAATATTTGAATACTTATATCCTTCGAGTTCAAAGTGAATAAAAATGTTCTTTTAATGGCTCAACATGCGCCCCAAACGTAAAACGCAAAGTTCGCGAGTGATTTTTGCTCATTCTCCGACATTATATATATATATATATATATATATATATATATATATATATATATATATATATAAAATGATAATTGCAATCAAAATGAGAACATAAGTAACGATGAACCTTCATATTATGATTATTATATTCATTACTGAAAACTAATCATGATAATAATAACGATCACATGGTTTAATAAATAATCTCCACTCTATCGATATATATTATTAATAATAATAATAATGCTAATAATAATGACAATGTAATATTGATATTAACAAATAACATTAATATTAATATTCTTTAGTTTTATTAATTATCTTTATTTTCGTGTACACCCTTGCGGTTTTTTTACATCTCCTTTCTTTCTTTACACGTTTTCTCATCTAGGCTTCTAGTTCTTACATCTAATGTTAATCTTTATCTCTCCGCTCTGCCCGCGCTAAAAAAAATTTAATATACGTTCGCACCTAGTCCTTCGCCTTCCACTTAAGGGATTACCCCCACTTGCGATTTTGAAAAGAAAAAAAAAACGAATTTTTTTATTGCATTTTTTTGAAGTATAAGTATCTGAGAATATGTCCCGAAAATTTCGAGTCGATCCGAACAAAATTGACTGAGATATGAGCGTTGAAAGAGAAAAATCCGTTGTGTAAACGACCGGAAATTGAAACTTTAAACGCGTTTTTTTTCAAGATGGCATTTCTGAAGTCGGTGACCAAGATTACTCGAACACTAATGAACCGATCTTCTTGACATTTTGCAGGCTTATTTAATACATAAAAATGTAGTCTTTAATCGTTCGATTTTTTTCGTTAAAATCGAACCATTAACTTTGACTGTCCGCCATTTTGTGAAAAATGAATATTTTTTTAAATCCTTCAATTCAAGACTAGTTTATACTCATATTTGACTAAATCCATCCGCATTTTTTTTCAGATGATCCACTTCGCCGCAATGTTGGTCACCGCGAACCGTGTATATAAAAATATTATTTAATTGACGGCCATTTGCCACTAAACAATGTAATATTTTTCAATAAAAAAATTAATGAAAGTTCTTCAAGATATGTTCTTTAAGGTGGTATATTGATCGATTAAAAAAGTTTTGTAGTTTTCTTTAAAAAAATTCATGAAAAAGGCCTTTTTTTGCGCTACAAGTGGGGGTAACGCCTTAACTGTTTGTAATCTCCAGCCAAACCATTCTTTCTCGCGATTCTTCCAAATTGCTTCACTATTTCGCACATCTCTTCTACTAGCTCCTTTCCCTCTAGTGCCTACCTCCACCCTATTTTCTTTGGTAATAATTTTAATATTAATGTGCATTAATAAATAATAATAATAATTATAGATCTACTACCAGCAACAGTAGCAGTAGTTCTTGATTATTGTTATTATTATTTTCATCGTAATAATTGTTTTACGATGACAATTATGACTGTAAATAACGACTGATCCAATGCTTACAGTAGTAACAACATGAGTAGTAAATCCGCCGAGGTGGTCTTTCATTAACAAGCAGTGATGTAGTAATGTTTGTCTATTACGTTACTTGCATATGCGCTCACGGATACATGCGCACATATCAAAGCGCGCGCGCGAAAGAGAGAGAGGGGGAGAGAGAGAGAGAGATATCGCGTCAACTAAATGAAGTCAGAATGCAGCCTCAAGTGGGTATAAACGCTCATTATACTTGCTAAATAGAAAAGTATGTTGATCGAGAGGTCCTGGAGAGGGCAGTAAAGATGTATGGCATTGGAAAAGAACGAATGAAAGAAAAAATCACGGGAATAACGTCAACGAGAACGAGTTGCGCGATGGGCATACGTCACGTCCGGCGAGCCCGTATGCACCAAGGCATAGCTACACGACCCCGTGACGTTGACGCGTTTGTTTGTCATTTATTTCGTTGCTTTATTACGCTCGGTTTATCGCGAATAATAGCCTGAAGGCAACGAGATCGAGAGTTTTCCGCGCCAACTTGGATATAGGTGTATCAATAGTAACGAAGATTAGAGTATAGTAGTCTGAATTCCCTCGCGGGATTCCAGTGAGAAAACCTGTGAAATAATAGCAGTTTTTTTTGTACAAATTTATGTTTTGACAAAAATTCATTTCCGCCGGTGATTCTGGCTTTGATAAATTAAGGCTAGAAGAAAGATATCGGTAAAAATGTTGTATCGTAGTATTGAAATTGGGGGAGACAAAAGTCCCTGCGGCGAATTGCGCTAGGAAAAAGTGCGTACGATACAAACGAAATTGTTGATGAATTGATGAAAGAGAATATAATCGAGATTTAAGGTCAGGTAACGAGGGTATTTTGTAAAATAATGAAGTTTTGTTAAAATTCAGTCAAATTCGGAACAAATTTAGGAAAATTTTGAAACAATTTAGCTATCAAAAAAATCATTTCCGTTACATTCTAACGAAGCAAACTTCAAGGTTGTATAAATAAAAGTGTAAAGTTCCAGATGGCAATTTCTCCAATCAACTTATACACATTATTATAACACATTTATAATACATTTTCTTTTTTTTTTCTTAATTTCGCCCGCGAGCCTTTTGAGAGATCGATCTATCATGGATTTCATCCACATCAAATTTAGAAAAAATTATTCTTTTTTAAACCCGAGAAAAACGTCTAACAATTAGAGCTATATATGGAGCATTAATATCACAATGTTGATTCGAGATCACGCGCTCCCAGGTTCACTTGTACGTTCTCAAAGAGAGCGCGGTCGATTAAATGTTGCGACGAGTCCCGAATTGCACGTGGTCGAGAACTTTGCACCCGACGAGCAAAACGTCAAATTCTTAGTTTCGATGCGAAAAAGAATCCCGCTCGTCGCGGATCGTCATCTCGTGAGATATATATCGCAATCTCATTCGCGGCTCCAAAGGTTTATGTGTTTTTGGTATACGCGCTCAGGTGTATTCGTGTACATCGGGAATAGAGTACGAAGATGTGCGGGAACACCGGTTTTTTTTTAAAGAAAAAAATAAACAAAACAAGGAACAAAAAGATCGCGAGAAAAAAAAGTTTCGTTTAGACGGCTGATGGTCGTGGATGTTCGACCAGTTTTTCAGTTAGCACAACAAAATCTTTGCTCAACCCGAGGGTTCAATTCGTACGTTTAAATTACATTTGTCTAGTGTGCACAAATATTTGTCGCAGGAAGCCTCTCTCTCTCTCTCTCTCTCTCTCTCTCTCTCTCTCTCTCTCTCTCTCTCTCTCTCTCTCTCTCTCTCTCTCTCTCTCTCTCTCTCTCTCCTCTTATCCTCCCTTCTCTATCGCCGTCGTATTACAGCGACATAATTCCATTCGCACAAATCGGCCGTGTCTTATCACCTCCTCGGGGCGTGTTTGTGATAAGAAATGCGGGAGAACATTGCAATAACGACACACGTGTTAATTGCCTGCGGGAATCAACACCAATTATGACTAAACACGTAACTTGTCCGCACTCGTTACAGAAGAGAAAAAAAACAATGGCGAAATATCGATACACATGCTCGCGTACGAAATGTGAGGGAAAAGAGAGCGAGCAAGCGAGAGAGAGAGAGAGAGAGAGAGAGCTAAAACACTTCACAACTTTGCCGCCTCTATTCACCGATCTTTCGCACTTTTTTTTGTTTTCCTTCTTCTTTTTTTTCCAACCCTCTTCGTTCTTTCGCGCCATCAATTCCGCGATTAACAGCTTTTGCATACGGTAACACATCCATAAATACCGATACATATACATATACACATATACACATATACACATATACATACACATATACACATATACATATACACATATACACATATACATACACACACATACACACACGTGTGTGTGTTTGTGTGTGTGTTTGTGTGTGTGTGTGTGTGTGTGTGTGTGTGTGTGTGTGTGTGTGTGTGTGTGTGTGTGTGTGTGCGTGCGTGTGCGTGCGTGTGTGTGTGTGTGTGTACATACATGTATGTATGTATGTATATATTGATACGTTCGAACCGAAGATACGGTCATGCGGAATACACGTCTGGAGTAATGGCGTGATATGCGCGATGTGCAGTGAGGCGTAGATCCTCGGGCTCGCGAGAGAGCTCTCCGCGTGCAATAATCACACGTCAGAATGCATCGGAGAGTAACACACACACATGTACACATACACCCACACGTGAATACGTACAGCACGTATACGAGTGTTGCAAGGGTGAGGGGTAAGTCGAAGAGGTGGCCATGAGCGTACACCGGGCAGTGCTTACATTACAAAGGTGCAAAAACGTTGGAATACACGCATACACATATATAGGCGTGTATATATATACACACAACATTGGTCATTTACCAGGCCTGGAAG
>OZ023313.1:65084845-65158254 GCA_964007375.1 Ophion obscuratus | reverse complement strand
GGTGCAAAAAAAAACGCTTTTTTTAAACACAAAAGTATATATATTAAGAGCCTTTAAAAAAATTACCAAAATATATAGTAAAACAACAAAAACATGGCCGCCGACAGATGATTACATTTTTTTTCGCGACGTTTGGCGGTGGACACTCTCCAGCTTAAACGGTCCATCCGAAATCTGAAAACTAAACGAGTTGTTCATGTTACCAACAAATACGAGTCGTTGACGATCGTCGATTTTTTAAATAATTTTTTGGAACAACGGGGTGACGGATTGAAACTTTACCATACTATCTATCTATGAAATCTATGAAATGAGTCGTCGTTTTTACGTAACTATTAAAAAATGAAGATCGAGTTTGAAAAAGTGAGATCGTCAACGACCTTTACATTTTTCTCGTCGTATCTCCTGTAAATTTGGAAGCAATTTGTCAAGTGGTTCTAGAAGTATCATGTCCACCGACTTTGAAAACAGCGTTTCAAGAAAATCGCGTTTAAGGCCACTGTAGAGGCCGAAAAAATAGGCTTTTTGGGGATTTTTTTTCAGAAAAACTAGAAAATAAATCGAGATTACAGAAAAGGGTGCTTATCATACAAATCAGTAACTGTATACAAGAATTTTTTTGAAGCGATTAATTTCAAAACGGCTGCTGTGCAGCGTTTATCTCAAAACTGCATTTATGAAGATGGCCGGAAACATTACTCAGACAATTTTCAACCGATTCACTTGAAATGTTGAATATATCTTGAACAATACATTGTCTATGGAAGGACGTAGGATTTTTTTAAATATTGCATAGTTCATTAGTCATCAGCAATTATCTGACGATTTTTGGGCAAATTTTCCCTTTCGAAAAATTTGTCTAAAAAATCGTCGAATAATTGTAGTTTTTTTGAAGAAAAAAATCTTCAAATAAATCCAACGGGCTATGAGTCCACGATCCACTTTTCAAAATTAAAAAAATACGAAAAATGACAGCTTTTCCAAAGAAAACCTCATTTTTCTCTTGTAAAACAGCATGCTGAAGTCATTGTTATTAACAAATGGTTCATCTAATTAAAAAATATGATCGTTAACCGAAAATGACTACTGCTTGAACGCTAACTGTGCAAATTCAAGACAATAGTGTGAAAGTTACTCAATATATCAATCCCGCCGTGTCAAGATATATAGTTTCGAGATAATCGTGTTCAAACTCTTAGAATTTCAGGGTCCAATTGTTCTTAATATATGCTCGAAAGTTCACACTACAACAATATGTAAAAAGAACACGATTTTTCGAAGTTTCCATAGAGAGATACCCCCTTAAAGTTTGAAGCATGGTGCTGCTACCGCTCGGCCGGCCAAATTTTTTATTTTTGAAATTTTTCATTCCAATGTCAATTCCCATTGACATTGACGTAAACTTCCCAAGAAGCTCGATCGACCACTTTGATTGCGTCGGTTTATTCCGTCTCTCGCTATGCAGATTAAGTTTAATTGTATAACAATCGCGCGGATCGCTGGGATCACTGGGGTCGGGCTTATTTAAATTCTTTTTCGAAGCTTTGCGTCTCCAATCCCTCACTTGATGTGCACTTGCTCCACATACCTGCCCTTAAGTGACGTCGAACGTTAGCAGGAAAATTGTCCGCGAGTTCCAACGGACGTGTATCAAATCCTCCGTTTTTGCCCAGTGTTAGAGATCATTAAAAAAAATTGCCGAAAAATGGCCGCAAAATTCCCGTTCGTTGATCCCAATAGATAGACGAGATCAAGGGCGATCTCGGAGCTTTTTTCCTCCGCCGATCGCAGACTTTGCGCATCGATCGGTGGACTCGAAGGAGCTCTGCAGGAGTGTCAAACGATCACGTCTGCGACAACGTGAAACGGGCTTTGATATTATTATACCGCGGATCATGAATAAGAAAAAAAAAAGAAAAAACAAAACGGGGAAAAAACCGGATGCCATGACGCAAATCGGTATTTTCCTGTCGAAGGACGCTGAGAACTGGTCGCGTGTTTTGACACGGTTATGGAAATTATGGAACTATAAATCTGGTGTGAATCATCAAACGGCTCTGCGAGTATATAAACTAATTAATCGAAAGTCATGTTCATCACCGTTGGGGAACGATGGTCCCCCAATGGAGGCCCAACGTGGCGGAATATCCGGTGAATCGGCTGCAACCGGGAAATTCGTTGCATCATTGAGGGGGGGGGGGGGGGGTTGCCTTTAGGCGAGGAAAAAAATGGCTGATTTTCATGATTTTTTGTTTTCAAAAAGAAAGATTTTCTCACCATTTTTGAGACTTAGGGCATTTTTTATACTACTTTTAGCTGTTACATGGATAAAAAAAATGGATCTTTAAAAATGACACAGGCATGCCACGTTCTTCTAAACGGGTTGCAGCGGATCTTGTCGGACGGTGTGACTCGTAGCGTCGGCGGGATTGAACTGACAAAAACCAACGAAGATTTTTTGTTCATTGACACTCATACGCAGAATATGAACCAAGAAAAAGTGAGAAATGTTGAAAATCGATGGAATGACACGAGCTGAAACGAAATGATTAAATTTGCGACAAAAAATGGATGCGGTGAAAGAATACTTTTAAAAAAATGTGAGCCATACGTCACGCCAGATTTGAAAATGCAGTTCAGAAGACCGTGCACCTCCGCCATTTTTAAGGGACCATTCCAGGGTGACTGGCTTGAAAATAGCTGATTTTCATGATTTTGTTCATTTTTAGCAAATTCTTCAATCAGTCTGATTTTTTTTCGTTTATTATAAAGGCTTATGCTGTACATAAAAATATTTTTCAACGTTTGAGTTTCATTTTTTATATAATTATTTTGGCCACTTGAAGATGATGCCTAAAGAAAATCGCGCCTGACGGTGGAAAGTCCGACTCCTCCAAAAATTGTCTGAAATAAAAAAATCAAACAGATTGTTAATCAGTATGGCAAAGAGGTTTTTTCATGATCAAAATTAACGAAACGGCGAACATTTCAAAATGAAGTCCCAAATTGGGGCATTATTTAACAGTTTTTCGTTAAAAAATATGAAATATTCAAATTTAAAAGAATAAGGCTTCCGCACGACTTTAAGGAATGGCGTGAAGAACAATGTGGCCAAATTTGAGACGGCTAGATTGAAAACTCTTGGTTTAAAATCTTGCACCGTTTTGAGAAACGACGTTTCGAGAAAAGGAGCACAGGCCGCGCAGCTGGAATCCCTTTTTCTAAAAAAAGCTGTATCGGCCGGAATAATTCGAATTTCGCGACCAAAATTTAATAGCATGTTTACGAAAGTCCATAAAGCAAAAAAAAAATCATTTTCAAAAAATGTTACCTTGAAATGTTCTCTTAAAGATTAATAATAAATACCATGTAACATCCAAAAGTCGCGTTAAAACACCCTGAATCTCAAAAATGATGAAGAAATCTTTTCTTAAAAAAAAAAAAAAAAAATGAAAATTTTAAAAAATCCTCGCCTAAAATGATCTCCCGCTTAAGGGATCATCACAGCATTACCGCCCGAAAAATAGCCGTTTTTCCCGATATCTCTTTAGGTGGATAGGATAAGCTAATCGGTCTATTTTTTTTACAAATTGAAGCACCATTAACGAATACAAAATGATTTTTTAAAAATTTCTTTATTTATTGTTTAACGTTGTTTTTATTTGCGGAAATTGCGTGAAAAAAAGGTGTTCCATGGTGGCCAGGATTGCGGCCGCAAATTTTATCTGAAACAAAAATTTCAAAATGATTATCAACCAGTAGGAAAGCCGCTATAATTGTATGGAGTTTTTTTTTTAGTGAAATTTGAAAAAATGGCGGCAGTTTGAACAAAAAGTCGAAATATTTCGACAGTTTTTCGTAAAAAAAATAGGAAGATAAAAAAAGCTTCCATGGCAACATAAGGAATGACGTGAAGAATGTTCAATTAAAATTTCAAACGAATAGCTTGAAAACTCTTCCTTCGAGAATGGTCACCGTTTAAAAAAACACTATCCGAGAAAAACGCCTTTAAAATTCTAAGAAAGGCTGTTAAGGCGGGATTTACATTTACAACGATCAAAAAATCGATTTCGTTTTTTTTTTCTTCAAACGATAGAACTATACATGTAGAAAATTTTTCCAAAGTATCAAAGCGAAATTCGAAAAACTTCAAACGTTACAGCCCGTCAACGCTGTGCCTCACCGCTCGGATTCGAAGCGGGCGTGAACTTCAAACGCGTTTTACTCAAAATTGCATTATCGAAATTGGCGTGCAGGATTACTGAAAAACTACTAAGCCGATTGAGTTAAAACTTGGCAGAAATATTGATAATATTGGTACCTTCTACTTGACGAGAATTGTTTTTTGAAAAATTGGGAAAAAAATACTTTTTTAATCCACATTTTGCAGAAATGTTGCGTGAAATGTTGATTTTTCTTGTAAATGCGTGCCATTTTCTTAAATTTGCATTTTCTTCATTTTAATTATCGTCACATAGAAACTATACGTGTTCTAACTGAAAGAATGTTTGAACTTTTTGATAATGAATGAAATTAAAAAAATTGTTTAGTATACTCAAATATACTATTAAAGTATACCTAAAGTTTGACAGTTGTAGAATAATTATTTCTCAGTTTAAAAAATCCCTCAATATTGCTTATATTTTTCCTGTCTAAATTCATATCTCGCCTCAAAGTTCTAAGAACCCGTGCAGAAATTTTGGCAGGGATACAGCTGGATTCTGACTTGTATCCCGGGCTCCCAATCGGGATCTAGTCCGATATCGGATCAGATTCGAAGACTAAATGTAAGATCCGTAAACTGGATTCCATTAGGGATCCAGAACCGGATCCTTTAATGACTCTAAATAGATTCCCCATGGAATCATTGAGGAATCTGGGAAGGATCACGGGTGAATACAGGCTGATATACAATGTCGAAAATGGAATTATGACATGTTAAATTTATTATAAAAATAAATAACATTTATAAAGTTTTGGTGCATTAAACTATCAATAAAAAGAAATTTGTCCAAAGATTCAAATGGCAGATCGCGCTCATCGCGAGATTCGGATGTGAATTAAAAAAAATTCACATCAAAATTTGTGAATGCAAATGTATTGACAAGAAATTATAAATACAAAAAATTCACAAAATTAGTTGTGAATTTTTTCGTATTTAAGACAAATTAAAATCAAATTCAAAATGATTAGATTAAAATTTGCGCCAAAAGTGAGTTCGTACGTATTTTGAGAGAAAACATTGCCTCGAGGCAAAGAAATTTTTGCACATAACTTTTTGTGCGAACATTTCTTTGCCTCAACACAATGTTTTCTCTCAAAATACGTTTACACTTGTGGTGTAAATTTTAATATAACTGTCGTGAATTCGATTTTTATTTTATTCAACTTGAGGAAATTCACAACTCATTTTGTGATTTTTTTCATATTTATAATGTAATATTTGAAACTCACAACTTTTTTTGCAAAAATTTCTTTGCCTCGACGAAATGTTTTCTCTCGAAATACGTAAGAACTCACGGTTGGTGTAAATTTTAATCTAATCGTTGTGAATTTGATTTTAATTTGTCTTAAATACATGTTTATACCCACCGACATGTCGGTGGGTATAAACAGAGACTTATTCCCCAAAACCGGTATCCCGGTTAGAATCCAACTTGCATCAGTATCGGAATATGTACGACGACGATGGCATAATTTTGAAAATTTTGGCATCACGTGTATTTTCGGTTTTACCATGTAATTCCTATCTATAGATAGGAATTTTATAGATAGGAATCTATAGACAGAAATTCCTATCTATAGATAGGAATTCCATAGTAATACAGAAAATACACGTGACGCCAAAATTTTCAAAATGATGCCATCGTCGTCGTACATATGCCGATACTGATGCAAGTTGGATTCTAACCGGGATCTGGTTTGGGGGAATCCATGACAAATCCTGATCGGGATTTGATCGGACATAGGGTATCCCGGTCAAAATTTCTTCACGGGAAAGGCTTGACTGTTTCCAAGAAAGGCTGTACCGAGCAAAATAATTAGATTGACGATCTAAAAATTGGACAGAATAACCGTGTATAGTATCGGATAATGCAAAAAATCGATTTTTGAAAATTTCATCCTTTTATGATTCTTTAATTGGCCTTCGAATTGTCCACGACTCCGGATGATCATCACCGATGGAAAATACCGATTTTTTCTCCCTCCCAGATGGCACTTATGATTTGTCTCCTCCTCTCAAGCGTTCGTGAGAAATTCGGCACACTCGCTGGTACACTCGAAGTTTTCGTCACGATGACAGGACGAATCGGTCTCGCGATCGCGTAACAGAGCGCTACTCTTTCGCACTTTCCTAATGGTCCGAACGGGCGATCCTCCTTGAGATTGTAAAAGTTGACTTTTTCTGCCCCCCCCCCCCTCGCCCGCCCCCGGCCCCTATCAAGTTCTCGGACATTGTTGGCCTTCGGTAACTAGAAAACGAAAATCTCACCTGCTTTCGGTGATGTTGGAGAGCGCGTCGCCCTTATGTACGAGCCATGAAAGTGTCTTGCACAATAAATTCTTCCTCTCTCTCTCTCTCTCTCTCTCTGTCTCTCGATTTATTAACATCCGCAGCAATAAAAGATTCGTTGATATTTCGCTGGAAAAAACGCGCAACTGGCGTTCGTTCTAATGTAGATAATTGTTAAGAAAAATATTGTGCGATCGCGACGATGGAGGAACGATGTTGTCTTTACGTTGGACATGCTCGAGGCCTGTGGGAAGGGGGGATCAAGTCTTGAAAAGGAAAGTTCTTGCTCGGAGCACCTGGTCTTGACCCACCGGACCGTTTGACGCGTGTCATAAAAAAAATAATAATCCATCGGTAGGCAATACATAACTGGGTTTTCAGGTATCGCATGCTTTCGTCTGTGTACTCGTGTAAAATAGTACGCACATATATAGAGTGACGATTATTAGGGGGCCATGTGCTTTTTAAAGGCCTGGCGCAGAGATTTTGCGACCGAGAAAAGTTCGATATTTTAGGGTTGCACAAATTCACTTTGAAAAAAAAAAATATAACGTATTTTTGTGACTAGTAGTATTTGCCTGAGAAAATTAAGCATTCTGGAAAAAAAATCAAAATTCCATTTTGAGTTCAGTAGAAGGAAGAGAATTAAATTTAAAAAACAAAACACTGCGAAAAACGTTTTTTTATCAAGGGAGGTTTCTACTTTGATGGGCCAAAAAACGTTCCATTTTTCTTCAATTTTTTATTAAATATTAAATGGAGAATGTTGAAATTTGGTATATTTACTAAGCTAAATTTGGTATATTTACTAAGCTGTCTTTATTAAACATGATAATAATTTTTAAAGTTTGACGATTATCAGGGGGCCATGTGCTTTTTAAAGGCCTGGCGCGAAGATTTTGCGACCGAGAAAAATACCATATTTCATGGTTGCACAAGTTCTCTTTGGAAAAAAATATACCCTATTTTTGTGACGAGTAGTATTTGCCTGAGAAAATTAAGCATTCTGGAAAAAAATCAAAATTCCATTTTGGGTTCAGTAGAAGGAAGAGAATTAAGGGCGGGGTAAAGTATTACATTTTTTTTCATTTAAAATTTTTTTTTAAATGAATGCATAATATATCAAGAATATTGTGTTAAAATTTCAAGTCGATCGGAGTAAAATTGACGAAGTTATGAGTATTTGAGCGTCTATTGCTCCATGCCGTTCTCTTCTGTGTTTTTCAAACCGTTTTTCTGAGACTTGTCATATTTGAAGTCCGTGTGCACGATAACTCAAAATCTACTGCACCAATCGCTTTGAAATTTTGCACAGTACTTCTTCACATAATTCGCCAGGTATTGTCGAGAGCTTTTTTGTTTTTTTTAATAATTACTAAATTTTCAACATCAAATTAGCCGATTTTTTTAGCGAAAATCGGGTTTTTGGCTCACAAATGCTGCGAAAAATCGAAAAATCGAAAAAAAAATCCTCCCGTCATTACCTCGAGAAACATCTTCTTTAACAAATGCATTTTGATTTTTTTGTTTCAAATGATTCTTTTTTCGAGCCAACGAAAACCTCGAAACCAACTTTTTTTCGAGGCGCCTCCGGGGTTTAATTTTCACTCGCTCAATTTTGAATATTTTGCAATGCAAATTTAGGAGAATGTTGTTCAAATGTTACTTTATTATGTGTAAATTTTTCAATAAACGAACACTATTCGTTACGCCAAAAAAAATCTTAAAAACATGCCTTTTTTTCGCCAAATTAACTTTACCCCGCCGTTAAATTCAAAAAACAAAACACTGCGAAAACTTTTTTTTTTTTCAAGGGAGTTTTCTACTTTGTTGGGCCAAAAAACATTCCATTTTTCTTCAATTTTTTATTCGACAAATATCAAATGGAGAATGTTGAAATTTGGTATATTTACTAAGCTGTCTTTATTAAACATGATAATAATTTTTTAAGTTTGCCGATTATCAGGGGGCCATGTGCTTTTTAAAGGCCTGGCGCGAAGATTTTGCGACCGAGAAAAATACCATATTTTATGGTTGCACAAATTCTCTTTGGAAAAAAATATAACGTATTTTTGTGACGAGTAGTATTTGCCTGAGAAAAATGAGCATTCTGGAAAAAAAAATCAAAATTCCGTATTGAGTTAAGTAGAAGGAGGAGAATTAAATTCCAAATACAAAACACCGCGAAAAACTTTTTTTTTTAAATGACGTTTCTACTTTGTTGGGCCAAAAAAATGTTTTTCACCAATTTTTTATTCACCATTTTTCACCAATTTTTTATTCGAGAAATATTGAACGTAGAATGTTGAAATTTGGTATGTTTACTAAGCGGTCTTTATTGAATATGACAATATTTTTAAAGTTTGACAAAACAGGGTAATCAAAGTGGGAGGAGCCACGGTGCGCCGGCGATGATATTCTTCGCTTGCGGAGGTCCCAAGTCCTGAACAGGTGATCTGAAGCAAAAAAGTCAAGCATATTTTTACTTTGTACAATATTGTGTATAAGTCGAACTAGAATCAAGAAAAAAAATTGAAAATTAAAAAAATAGTGAGCGAGCGACGCGAAGTTTACCATATTTTTTGCAGTTTTTTGTTCATGAAATAAAACCGTCCAAACATTTTTGCATAATTCTAGTTTAAATATTGGAGACGTTTGTTGTCCATGTCCCTGTCAAATTTCATAACGATTGCTCATCTAGGATATGTAGGAGCACTTCCGCAAACTTGGAAAACTTGGTTTCGAGACAAACGCGTTTAAATTTGAACTGGAGTTTATGTGTGAATAAAATGAAAAGTTTCATACATACACTTAATCTGCTATGTCAGGGCCATGGAGTATATCACCTCTTGATTGGCTCTTATCAATACAACAAAATCAAATTTCTGGCCCAACGAAGTAGAAAACTTCCTTAATGGAATTCAATTCCATAAATCCAATTTGAAATGCATCTTTGAGAATTTTTTTCTCACTGACGGAATCCTAAATAAAAAAGTTTCAGGAGTGTTTAATAATCGAAAATTAATTATCTCCATTTTTTCTGTACTCCAAATGGAATTTTAATTCTTTTCCAGAATGCTCATTTTTTTCTGGAAAATACTACTCATCACGAAAATACGGTATATTTTTATTTTTGAAGAGGACTTGAAAAATAAAGAAATAATTTTTTTTCAGTCGGGAAAAATCCGCGCGAGAGCCGTCAAAAGTATATGGCCACCTGAAAATCGTCACTTTGTATATGTACACAGTTCTTTTCCTTTCCAAACATCTCGGCATTTCTTGCTCGCGAGTAGTAAAGATTTCGTTATCATACGTAATTATATCGGAGTGCACGCTCCAATCGCAAAAGGCTGCTGCGACATACGTGTGAGTGATTCCATTGAAAATATGTCAGTATGGAAAAGATTGCGCAAATATCGTTTCACTGGCTGTTTGTCCGAGACACAAAATGAGTACTGGTTTTCAATCGTCTGTGTCGAAGCCTCATACTTTTTGATGGTGCGAGATCGAGATGAAGAAGGTTTGATTTTGCTTAAGGCTTTATTCTAATCTAGAAATTTGGAAAAATCGATTTTTTTTTCATTTTCAAAGTAAAGACTCTTAAGGACATGTCCTGAAATTCCCAATATATACGCCACCAAACAAGACCGAAATAGGATCGGCCGGTCGGAGCTACGAACTTCAGAAGCTTCTAAGGAAGCTAGAACTGCCCGCAAGGCAGAACAGGGAAGGCACAATTTACGAGGCAGGAATGGTCGATTAATATAACGTAAGTTTAACATGCCATTATTCCACTTACAAGGAACACCACTTAAGGGGAAACTCCACATTGGAGCCACGAAAGTAGGCTATTTTCGCGATTTTTTTTTGAGGATTTTATAACAGATATGAATATAAAAGTTATTGGGCTTGATAAATGAAGTCTTGAAATAATTAAAAAAAAATGATTTCATTTTAATTCATTTTTAAGTACAAAAACTATAGTTTAAGGGGAGATATACACCTAGGAGCCGAAAAAGGTCATTTTTGTGAGTTTTTTCAAGGAAAACTATTTGAAATTTCGGCTTGGGGTTTTAATTATCTAAAAGTATATACACTCAAAAATATTTTTAATTTTCTTTATTTAAAAATATCAAAAATATACAAGGATATTGTATGATCCTTGGAGGGTCGTAAAAAAATCTGTGTATACGGTACCCACTGGCGTTTCTTCAAAAATCATCTGAAAAAAAAACCATAAAGATTATTAAATTAGATACTATAATCTAGTACTTGTCATAGCCGATTTTGAAAATATCGATTTATGACAAAATGGCGGACGTTTGAACATAAATAGTGATGTTTGGGCCAAAAATTAGTTATTAATTTGCCTATAAAACAAAAACTAAGTAACGGAAAAAAATCCTATGACAAGTACTAGATAATGGTGTATAGAATAATCACAAAAAACCTCAAGGCAATCGGTTCATTGGTTTTCGAGAAATTTTGGGTGCCGATTTGAAAAATGTGGTTTTGAGAAAAACGCGTTTGAAAATTTGGGAATGAATAAATCATGAAATTTGTCAACTTGCAAGGAATCATCGATACCAGGCCCATAGTGTAGGTCTCTGCGGTCGATGAAATATTCATAGCTTCTAAATCCTCGACCTCGACCATCTAGGTGTATGTCTCCCCTTAACGTGACGCATCAAAAATAGGTGAGCTAGGTAGCTCCATCACAAATCGGCAACGGCTTGTATGACACCAGCTACAAATTGACCCTCGGATATAAAGTGTTATCAAAAAATAAAAAACTGGCAAATGAAAAACGAGAAAAGTAAAAGAAAAGCAGTTTTTCGCAAAAAAAGAGTAAAAATAATAAATTTAAAACCTTCGAGGGTCATAGTAGAGGAGCTAGGCGGGTTCTGCTTCACTTTGGGGGGGAGGGTCAAGTGGGGGAGGGTCAAGTGGGGGAGGGTCAAGGGGGGGGGGGTCAAGTGGGGGAGGGTCAAGGGGGGGAGGGTCAAGTGGGGGAGGGTCAAGTGGGGGAGGGTCGGGGGGGGGTCAAGGGGGGTCAGGGGGGCGAGTGGGGGAGGGTCAAGGGGGCAGGGGGTCAAGGGGGGGGCAAGGGGGTGGTGTACAGGGCAAGGTGTACAGGGGGGCGGGGTGCAGGGGAGCAATGTCCGGGGGGGGGGGATTCCCGCGGTTCTTCGAACGTGTTCAAACCTGTTTTCCTCGATTGGGGGGCGGGGGGGGGGGGGTCGCCGGGCGCGTGTGACGTCACAGAGGGGCTTCTGTCGAGGGCCATGTGGTCCGTGAAGCGCTTGGCGGGAGGGGGAAGCCGGCATCGATGAGTGTTTTGTGTGTGTGTGTGTGTGTTGGACGCGAGTGACGTCACAGAGTGGCCTCTGTGGAGGGCCATGTGGTCCTTGGAGCGACTGGTGGGGACGCCGTCTCAAAGCTCGCCGACACTCGAGACAGGTCCTGACAGGTTTCTCGGGAAAACTATAATCTTTAGGGATCAAAGGGACCGTGGACCACTTGAGCGCAGCTCTTGTCGAGGCCTCCATTCCGAAATATAACGTCAAGATGTTCGCATGTGCGAGTATGTACGCAGTGCATCCGGCCAAGCACCCCCTGGACTTGACCAAAAACGAGCTCGAACAGGTTCCAAAGGTCTTGCTCCTAAAATATTGGGGTAAATATATTGGCTTATTGTGGGATCGTTTGCCAGAACATCATCGGAATGACAGTGAAGTGATATCATATCTTCCATGCTTGGAGCACTATAATACACCACAGATGAAAGATCACATCGATGGCCCCCCACCTCAACGTCGGGAGTGTAAAAAATGCTGTGAAAATTCTCCACGTATTGGGCTCTTCGAACGTGTTTGAACCTGTTTTTCGGGAGCGTGAAAAATGTCTGGGGAAAATTCTCCACGGTTCTTCGAACGTGTTCGAACCTGTTTTTCACGATTGGAAAAGAGGGGAGAGGCTTGAAAATATGAGTGGGAGGCATACGAGGGAGATTATATTTCTGTGGACCAAGCTTAGACTGCACTATTCCACTGCACCATCAACATCTAAAAGAACTTTGAAAGTGCGTGGAAAATGGATCTCTCGAGTATCAACAAAGTCGGCCGGATGGCGGAATTCCTCCCAACGAAGAAGCTGTCAGAACTCCCCGTTAAGTCGGAACGACTAATCTCCGACATAAGGGCAGTACAAACCAAATTTGGGAAACGCTACATCCTGGACATCGCGGATGAGTTCTCTGTCTTCTTACCGGCGCGACTTGTGAAGGCCTTCGACCAAGATCCGACAATGTTCGAGAGTATGCTGCAAGTGGCATGCGATGGTCGGCTCTGCATGCAGTATATTGGTGGAAAATACAACAGTGTCGAGTTCCGTCGTCTCTGAACATGGTGGATGGGAAAAAATTCATTGGAACACCATCGCCAAACAGCTGTCCGCATCATCGAGAGTATGCTGCAACTGGTCAACTCAGTGGTTGGGAACTACAACAGCGTTCCATCGTCTCCAAGCGTGGAGACAAAATTGGGCACCACCGTTCGCATGGTTTTTTTTCAAAGTGCTGACTATGTAAAAATGTATATGTTAAAATGGAATTGTAAATGATGGATGTTTTCGTCGTAAAATAAAGAATACAAATGACATTTTCATCTAGATGTGTTTTATTGATTAAAAAAAATCCCTCTCTCGTGCTTCGTATACGCTCAACCAGCTTTTCACCGATTTTACATTCTCATGGGCGCAGTTTGTGTTGAAGGGATGATGGGGGGCATTTGGAGTTAGTGATTTTGGGCAGCGATGGACAGTCCAGAGTCTCCAAGTCGATGACGTTTGTCGCGGGATCCGTGAATCTTGATAGCCATGCGCATTTTTCGAATCCATTCGCATAGATGGTAGTAGCTCCACGCAACAGTTCTCGAATTGTCTTTTTAGCTGCTTCGTATGGTATGGCATTATGATCCCATCGAATTCCATGGAAATTGCGTTCCAGCCACTTGTTTGTCATTTTGTACTTGGCCGGTAAAGAGTCCCATGCAAATGGTGCATCGAAGGCGAGTGTCAGCGGTTCAGAATTCTTCTCCTGGACTTTGACGATGGGGATCTCCTTCAGGACCAATTCGTTGACGGGTCTCTTAAAGCCCTGCAGGTCGACGATAAGCTCCATGTTGACTGAAGTGGATGTCCATTGGCATGATTTTATACAATTTTTTTAACTCCGCCACTGATTGGATTATACTCTTCGTGAGACGGTGCAGAGACTTCCGAAGACATTCATAAGACGTTCGAAGACATTCAAGAGACGTTAGAAAACATTCATAAGGCGTTTGAAGACATACGTGAGTGGTTCAAAGAGTTTCAAAAGACTTTCTACGACGTCATGAGACGTTTGAAGGTGTTCGTGAGGCCTTCAAGAGACTTTCGAAAGCTTTTAAAGACATTCATGAGAGGGTCGAAGGCATTCAAGAGATCTTTGACAATATTCACAATACGTTTGAAGACATCGATGAGCAGTTCGACGACGTTTTAGAGACTTTCAAAGACATTCACGAGGGGTTCGAAGACGTTCAAGAGAATTGCGACGACATTCATAATACGTTTGAAGACATTCATGAGGGGTTCGGAGACGCTTAAGAGAGACTTTCAAAGACATTCACGAGGGGTTTGAAGACGTTTGAAAGACTTTCGACGACACTCATAATACGTTTGAAGATGTTCAAGAGACTTTCAAAGACATTCGCGAGAGGTGCGAAGACGTTCAGAGATTTTCAAAGGCATTCACAAGGGTTTCGAAGACGTTCAAGAGACTTTCAGAGACATTTGCGAGAGGTGCGAAGACGTTCAGAGACTTTCGAAGACATGTAAGAGATCGTTGACAATATTCATAATACGTTTGAAGACATCGATGAGAGGTTCGACGACGTTTTAGAGACATTCAACGACATTCGTGATACGTTTGAAGACATTCATGAGAGGTTGCAAGACGCTTGAGAGACTTTCAAAGACATTCACGAGGCGTTCGAAGACGTTTAAGAGAATTTCAATGACATTCATAATACGTTTCAAGACATTCATGAGGGGTTCGAAAACGCTTGAGAGACTTTCAAAGACATTCACGAGGCGTTCGAAGACGTTAAAGAGAATTTCGACGACATTCATAATACGTTTGAAGACATTCATGAGGGGGTCGAAGACGCTTAAGAGAGACTGTCAAAGACATTCACGAGAGGTTCGGAGACGCTTGAGAGACTTTCGAAGACATTCACGAGGCGTTCGAAGACGTTAAAGAGAATTTCAGCGACATTCATAATACGTTTGAAGACATTCATGAGGGGTTCGAAGGCGCTTAAGAGAGACTTTCAAAGGCATTCACGAGAGGTTCGGAGACGTTTAAAAGACTTTCGACGACACTCATAATACGTTTGAAGACGTTCAAGAGACTTTCGAATACGTTCAAGAGACTTTCAGAGACATTCGTGAGAGGTGCGGAGACGTTCAGAGGCTTTCGAAGACATTCAAGAGATCTTTGACAATATCCATAATACGTTTGAAGACATCGATGAGGGGTTCGACGCCGATTCAGAGACTCAAAGACATTCACGAGGCGTTCGAAGACGTTCAAGAGAATTTCAACGACATTCATAATACGTTTGAAGACATTCATGAGGGGGTCGAAGACGCTTAAGAGAGACTGTCAAAGACATTCACGAGAGGTTCGCAGACGCTTGAGAGACTTTCGAAGACATTCACGAGGCGTTCGAAGACGTTAAAGAGAATTTCAGCGACATTCATAATACGTTTGAAGACATTCATGAGGGGTTCGAAGACGCTTAAGAGAGACTTTCAAAGACATTCACGAGACGTTCGGAGACGTTTAAAAGACTTTCGACGACACGCATAATACGTTTGAAGACGTTGAAGAGACTTTCCAATACGTTCAAGAGACTTTCAGAGACATTCGTGAGAGGTGCGGAGACGTTCAGAGGCTTTCGAAGACATTCAAGAGATCTTCGACAATATTCATAATACGTTTGAAGACATCGATGAGGGGTTCGACGACGTTTTAGAGACTCAAAGATATTCACGAAGGGTTTGAAGACATTCAAGAGACTTCCAACGACATTCGTGATACGTTTGAAGACATTCATGAGGGGTTCGAAGACCCTTAAGAGAGACTTTCAAAGACATTCACGAGGCGTTCGAAGACGTTCAAGAGACTTTCAGAGACATTCGTGAGAGGTGCGGAGACGTTCAGAGGCTTTCGAAGACATTCAAGAGATCTTTGACAATATTCATAATACGTTTGAAGACATCGATGAGGGGTTCGACGACGTTTTAGAGACAAAGACATTCACCAAGGGTTTGAAGACGTTCAAGAGACTTTCAACGACATTCATAATACGTTTGAAGACATTCATGAGGGGTTCGAAGACGCTTAAGAGAGACTTTCAAAGACATTCACGAGAGGTTCGGAGACGTTTAAAAGACTTTCGACGACACTCATAATACGTTTGAAGACGTTCAAGAGACTTTCGAATACGTTCAAGAGACTTTCAGAGACATTCGTGTGAGATGCGGAGACGTTCAGAGACTTTCGAAGACATTCAAGAGATCTTTGACAATATTCATAATACGTTTGAAGACATCGATGAGGAGTTCGACGACGTTTTAGAGACTCAAAGATATTCACGAAGGGTTTGAAGACGTTCAAGAGACTTTCAACGACATTCGTGATACTTTTGAAGACATTCATGAGGGGTTCGAAGACCCTTAAGAGAGACTTTCAAAGACATTCACGGGGGGTTCGAAGACGTTTAAAAGACATTCAACGACACTCATAATACGTTTGAAGACGTTCAAGAGAATTTCAACGACATTTATAATGTGTTTCAAGACATTCATGGGGGGTTCGAAGACGCTTGAGAGACTGTCAAAGACATTCACGATGCGTTCGAAGACGTTCAAGAAATTTTCAACAACATTCATAATACGTTTGAAGACATTCATGAGGGGTTCGAAGGCGCTTAACAGAGACTTTCAAAGAAATTCACGAAGGGTTCGGAGACGTTTAAAACACGTTCGACGACACTCATAATACGTTTGAAGACGTTCAAGAGACGTTCGAATACGTTCAAGAGACTTTCAGAGACATTCGTGAGAGGTGTGGAGACGTTCAGAGAGTTTCGAAGACATTCAAGAGATGTTTGACAATTTTCATAATACATTTGAAGACATCGATGAGGGGTTCGAAGACGCTTGAGAGACTTTCAAAGACATTCACGATGCATTCGAAGACGTTCAAGAGACTTTCGACGACATTCGTGATACGTTGAAGACATTCATGAGGAGTTCGAAGAGGCTTAAGCGAGACTTTAAAAAATATTCAGGAGGGGTTCGAAGACGTTCAAAAGACTTTCGACGACACTCATAATACGTTTGAAGACATTCATGAGGGGGTCGAGACGCTTGAGAGACTTTCAAAGACATTCACGAGAGGTGCGAAGACGTTCAGAGACCTTCGAAGACATTCAAGAGATCTTTGACAATATTCATAATACGTTTGAAGACATCGATGAGCAGTTCGACGCCGTTTTAGAGACTTTCAGAGACATTCACGAGGGGTTTGAAGACGTTCAGAGACTTTCGAAGACATTCAAGAGATCTTTGACAATATTCATAATACGTTTGAAGACATCGATGAGGGGTTCGAGGACGCTTGAGAGACTTTCAAAGGCATTCACGAGAGTTTCGAAGACGTTCAAGAGACTTTCGACGACATTCATGATACGTTTGAAGACATTCATGAGGGGATTCGAAAACGCTTAACAGAGACTTCCAAAGACATTCACGAGGGGTTCGAAGACGTTCAAGATCCTTTAGACAACATTTATAATACGATTGGAGACATTCATGAGGAGTTCGAAGACGCTTACGAGAGACTTTCAAAGACATTGACGAGGGGTTCGAAGACGTGAGGTGCGAAGCGAGACTTTCACAGACATTCACGAGGGGTTTGAAGACGTTCAAAATACTTTCGAATATGTTCTAAAGACTTTCCACGACATTCATAATACGTTTGAACACATTCATGAGGGGTTCGGAGACGCTTAAGATACTTTCAAAGACATTCACGAGGCGTTTGAAGACGTTCAAGAAACGTTCGAATACATTCAAGAGACTTTTGACGACATTCATAATACGTTTGAAGACGCTTAAGAGACTTTCAAAGACATTCACGAGAGGTGCGAAGACATTCAGAGAGACTTTCGAAGACATTCAAGAGATCTTTGACCATGTTCATAATACGTTTAAACACATCGATGAGAGGTTCAACGGCGTTTCAGAGACTTTCAAAGACATTCACGAGGGGCTCCAAAACGTTCAACAGACATTCGACGACATTCATAATCGTTTTTTCAGACATTCATGAGGGGTTCGCAGACGCTGGAGAGACTTTCAAAGAGATTCGCGGGAGGGTGAATCCCTTTTTGGCATGAATGTTTGGGCGAATCCCAAACAAACCCAAACAGTGCCAGCAAAACTCAAACGTCATGAAAGTCTTTAGTTTATGGATGTCGTCGAAAGTCGTATTATCTGAAACGTCATCGAAGACTTTCATGATGTTTGAGTTTTGCTGGCATTGTTTGGGTTTGTTTGGAATTCGCCCAAACATTCATGCCAAAAAGGGATTCACCCTCTCGCGAATGTCTTTGAAAGTCTCTCCAGCGTCTGCGAACCCCTCATGAATGTCTGAAAAAACGATTATGAATGTCGTCGAATGTCTGTTGAACGTTTTGGAGCCTCTCGTGAATGTCTTTGAAAGTCTCTGAAACGCCGTTGAACCCCTCATCGATGTGTTCAAACGTATTATGAACATGGTCAAAGATCTCTTGAATGTCTTCGAAAGTCTCTCTGAATGTCTTCGCACCTCTCGTGAATGTCTTTGAAAGTCTCTTAAGCGTCTTCAAACGTATTATGAATGTCGTCAAAAGTCTCTTGAATGTATTCGAACGTTTCTTGAACGTCTTCAAACGCCTCGTGAATGTCTTTGAAAGTATCTTAAGCGTCTCCGAACCCCTCATGAATGTGTTCAAACGTATTATGAATGTCGTGGAAAGTCTTTAGAACATATTCAAAAGTATTTTGAACGTCTTCAAACCCCTCGTGAATGTCTGTGAAAGTCTCGCTTCGCACCTCACGTCTTCGAACCCCTCGTCAATGTCTTTGAAAGTCTCTCGTAAGCGTCTTCGAACTCCTCATGAATGTCTCCAATCGTATTATAAATGTTGTCTAAAGGATCTTGAACGTCTTCGAACCCCTCGTGAATGTCTTTGGAAGTCTCTGTTAAGCGTTTTCGAATCCCCTCATGAATGTCTTCAAACGTATCATGAATGTCGTCGAAAGTCTCTTGAACGTCTTCGAAACTCTCGTGAATGCCTTTGAAAGTCTCTCAAGCGTCCTCGAACCCCTCATCGATGTCTTCAAACGTATTATGAATATTGTCAAAGATCTCTTGAATGTCTTCGAAAGTCTCTGAACGTCTTCAAACCCCTCGTGAATGTCTCTGAAAGTCTCTAAAACGGCGTCGAACTGCTCATCGATGTCTTCAAACGTATTATGAATATTGTCAAAGATCTCTTGAATGTCTTCGAAGGTCTCTGAACGTCTTCACACCTCTCGTGAATGTCTTTGAAAGTCTCTCAAGCGTCTCGACCCCCTCATGAATGTCTTCAAACGTATTATGAGTGTCGTCGAAAGTCTTTTGAACGTCTTCGAACCCCTCCTGAATATTTTTTAAAGTCTCGCTTAAGCCTCTTCGAACTCCTCATGAATGTCTTCAACGTATCACGAATGTCGTCGAAAGTCTCTTGAACGTCTTCGAATGCATCGTGAATGTCTTTGAAAGTCTCTCAAGCGTCTTCGAACCCCTCATCGATGTCTTCAAATGTATTATGAAAATTGTCAAACATCTCTTGAATGTCTTCGAAACTCTCTGAACGTCTCCACACCTCTCACGAATGTCTCTGAAAGTCTCTTGAACGTATTCGAACGTCTCTTGAACGTCTTCAAACGTATTATGAGTGTCGTCGAACGTGTTTTAAACGTCTCCGAACCCTTCGTGAATTTCTTTGAAAGTCTCTCTTAAGCGCCTTCGAACCCCTCATGAATGTCTTCAAACGTATTATGAATGTTGTTGAAAATTTCTTGAACGTCTTCGAACGCATCGTGAATGTCTTTGACAGTCTCTCAAGCGTCTTCGAACCACCCATGAATGTCTTGAAACACATTATAAATGTCGTTGAAATT
Organism: Ophion obscuratus; assembly: GCA_964007375.1. Classification (NCBI taxonomy): domain Eukaryota; kingdom Metazoa; phylum Arthropoda; class Insecta; order Hymenoptera; family Ichneumonidae; genus Ophion; species Ophion obscuratus. The sequence goes on along the minus strand of OZ023313.1, from coordinate 65,138,420 downwards.
CTCTTGAACGTCTTCAAACGTATTATGAGTGTCGTTGAATGTCTTTTAAACGTCTTCGAACCCCCCGTGAATGTCTTTGAAAGTCTCTCTTAAGGGTCTTCGAACCCCTCATGAATGTCTTCAAAAGTATCACGAATGTCGTTGAAAGTCTCTTGAACGTCTTCAAACCCTTCGTGAATATCTTTGAGTCTCTAAAACGTCGTCGAACTCCTCATCGATGTCTTCAAACGTATTATGAATATTGTCAAAGATCTCTTGAATGTCTTCGAAAGTCTCTGAACGTCTCCGCATCTCACACGAATGTCTCTGAAAGTCTCTTGAACGTATTCGAAAGTCTCTTGAACGTCTTCAAACGTATTATGAGTGTCGTCGAAAGTCTTTTAAACGTCTCCGAACCTCTCGTGAATGTCTTTGAAAGTCTCTCTTAAGCGTCTTCGAACCCCTCATGAATGTCTTCAAACGTATTATGAATGTCGTCGCAATTCTCTTGAACGTCTTCGAACCCCTCGTGAATGTCTTTGAAAGTCTCTAAAACGTCGTCGAACTGCTCATCGATGTCTTCAAACGTATTGTGAATATTGTCAAAGATCTCTTGAATGCCTTCGACCCTCTCATGAATGTCTTTAAAAGCTTTCGAAAGTCTCTTGAAGGCCTCACGAACACCTTCAAACGTCTCATGACGTCGTAGAAAGTCTTTTGAAACTCTTTGAACCACTCACGTATGTCTTCAAACGCCTTATGAATGTTTTCTAACGTCTCTTGAATGTCTTCGAACGTCTTATGAATGTCTTCGGAAGTCTCTGCACCGTCTCACGAAGAGTATAATCCAATCAGTGGCGGAGTTAAAAAAATTGTATAAAATCATGCCAATGGACATCCACTTCAGTCAACATGGAGCTTATCGTCGACCTGCAGGGCTTTAAGAGACCCGTCAACGAATTGGTCCTGAAGGAGATCCCCATCGTCAAAGTCCAGGAGAAGAATGCTGAACCGCTGACACTCGCCTTCGACGCACCATTTGCATGGGACTCTTTACCGGCCAAGTACAAAATGACAAACAAGTGGCTGGAACGCAATTTCCATGGAATTCGATGGGATCATAATGCCATACCATACGAAGCAGCTAAAAAGACAATTCGAGAACTGTTGCATGGAGCTACTACCATCTATGCGAATGGATTCGAAAAATGCGCATGGCTATCAAGATTCACGGATCCCGCGACAAACGTCATCGACTTGGAGACTCTGGACTGTCCATCGCTGCCCAAAATCACTAACTCCAAATGCCCCCCATCATCCCTTCAACACAAACTGCGCCCATGAGAATGTAAAATCGGTGAAAAGCTGGTTGAGCGTATACGAAGCACGAGAGAGGGATTTTTTTTAATCAATAAAACACATCTAGATGAAAATGTCATTTGTATTCTTTATTTTACGACGAAAACATCCATCATTTACAATTCCATTTTAACATATACATTTTTACATAGTCAGCACTTTGAAAAAAAACCATGCGAACGGTGGTGCCCAATTTTGTCTCCACGCTTGGAGACGATGGAACGCTGTTGTAGTTCCCAACCACTGAGTTGACCAGTTGCAGCATACTCTCGATGATGCGGACAGCTGTTTGGCGATGGTGTTCCAATGAATTTTTTCCCATCCACCATGTTCAGAGACGACGGAACTCGACACTGTTGTATTTTCCACCAATATACTTCATGCAGAGCCGACCATCGCATGCCACTTGCAGCATACTCTCGAACATTGTCGGATCTTGGTCGAAGGCCTTCACAAGTCGCGCCGGTAAGAAGACAGAGAACTCATCCGCGATGTCCACGATGTAGCGTTTCCCAAATTTGGTTTGTACTGCCCTTATGTCGGAGATTAGTCGTTCCGACTTAACGGGGAGTTCTGACAGCTTCTTCGTTGGGAGGAATTCCGCCATCCGGCCGACTTTGTTGATACTCGAGAGATCCATTTTCCACGCACTTTCGAAGTTCTTTTAGATGTTGATGGTGCAGTGGAATAGTGCAGTCTAAGCTTGGTCCACAGAAATATAATCTCCCTCGTATGCCTCCCACTCATATTTTCAAGCCTCTCCCCTCTTTTCCAATCGTGAAAAACAGGTTCGAACACGTTCGAAGAACCGTGGAGAATTTTCCCCAGACATTTTTCACGCTCCCGAAAAACAGGTTCAAACACGTTCGAAGAGCCCAATACGTGGAGAATTTTCACAGCATTTTTTACACTCCCGACATTGAGGTGGGGGGCCATCGATGTGATCTTTCATCTGTGGTGTATTATAGTGCTCCAAGCATGGAAGATATGATATCACTTCACTGTCATTCCGATGATGTTCTGGCAAACGATCCCACAATAAGCCAATATATTTACCCCATAATTTTAGGAGCAAGACCTTTGGAACCTGTTCGAGCTCGTTTTTGGTCAAGTCCAGGGGGTGCTTGGCCGGATGCACTGCGTACACACGCGCACATGCGAACATCTTGACGTTATATTTCGGAATGGAGGCCTCGACAAGAGCTGCGCTCAAGTGGTCCACGGTCCCTTTGATCCCTAAAGATTATAGTTTTCCCGAGAAACCTGTCAGGACCTGTCTCGAGTGTCGGCGAGCTTTGAGACGGCGTCCCCACCAGTCGCTCCAATGACCACATGGCCCTCCACAGAGGCCACTCTGTGACGTCACTCGCGTCCAACACACACACACACACACAAAACACTCATCGATGCCGGCTTCCCCCTCCCGCCAAGCGCTTCACGGACCACATGGCCCTCGACAGAAGCCCCTCTGTGACGTCACACGCGCCCGGCGACCCCCCCCCCCCCCCCCCGCCACCCAATCGAGGAAAACAGGTTTGAACACGTTCGAAGAACCGCGGGAATCCCCCCCCCCCGGACATTGCTCCCCTGCACCCCGCCCCCCTGTACACCTGCCTGTACACCCCCCCTGTACACCACCCCCTTGACCCCCTGCCCCCTTGACCCTCCCCCACTTCACCCTCCCCCACTCGCCCCCTGACCCCCCTTGACCCCCCCCCCCCCGACCCTCCCCCACTTGGCCCCCCCCGCCCCTTGACCCTCCCCCACTTGACCCCCCTCCCCCTTGACCCTCCCCCACTTGACCCTCCCCCTCAAAGTGAAGCAGAACCCGCCTAGCTCCTCTACTGGTCATCTTGTAGCAAATCATGTTTCCAATATGTGGTTCAAATTTAAAGTGAATCGGTTTATTAGTTTTAGAGATACGATGGAGCTAGATTTTGAAAACGTTGTTTCGAGAAAAACGCGTTTGAAGTTGATACTATGAAAAACTCTTACCTAAACTCAATCAGCAATTCCTTGCACCGTACAAAATCCCTTCTGATTGCTCATCATCGTCGATTTCTTCAAGTCTTGCTTGCTTTCGATTTTTTGAAATTTTCAAAGAGGACTGCTCCCTTAAGTATTCGCTTTCGATTTCGTTGAAACTCATATATGTGATAAAGCATTGAAAACTATTAAACACGTGTTTTTTTTTCATCCGCGGAAAAACTTTTTTAAGGGTGGAAACGACCTCTAAAATAAAGGCTTGTTACCCCTTAATTTAATTTTTTTTCCTTCAATTATTCTATAGTGGATTTTTCATCGCTTTACCTTAGAAGAATTTTGGTTTTTGTTTCATTCAGATCGGTGGACTGCTTGTGGATGAAACTGCAAAACCACCACTCGACACGCCTTTCTTTGAGGGTTGGGTTTTTCCTTTAAAACCGTCTTTCCGCAGACAAGAAAAAATACGTGTCTATTAGTTTTCAATGCTATTTCAATGCTATTGAAACTCACATATATGAGTTTCAAAAAAATCGACGGCGGACACTCAAGTGATGTTCCTTGTTAGATAATTGCGGTTGTCTGAAATTGTACTCGAATATTCAAACGCGGTTTTTTCAAGTTGGTTGAAATAAAATTTCGAGTTCTGTCAACCAATTGACTTCACATATTGTGAGGACTTTCAGTATATACCCTTCTATCCCTACCTCTATATACCTAGTCCCTGCCTGAGGCATTGCGAATTTATTATTATTATTATTATTATTTAAAAACCTTTTTTCAGACAGTCGCCATTTAATTTTTTTCTCTTCGGTACCTGTCATGATGATATTCTCATTAATAAAGAAAATTAGTTTTATTCCCGTTTAATATGAATGTAAGCTGTAGAATTATGTCAACCGCTTCAACCCTTTTTTCACGGCCATATTTAGAGGCCCATAATGCTTTTAATTTTTTTTGTTTGCTCTAGCTAGAAACATCAATAAAAAGACTGTAAAAAATGGATGACACATTATTTTTATTTTTTATTTATCAAGGCCAAAAAACGCTCAAAATTTGGGTCTCTACACTAGAATCGGTATTGTAACGGGTTGAGGAACATGCCATATTTTAGCACTAGTATTGTGACGCTTGAATATTCAAATTATTCGATATATTATTAATGTAATATTTCTTAGGTTTTACCCGCTCGCGTGTATGTCGGAAATGGATTTTAGGGTCATGTCATAATAGGGGTTGCATATTTTTTAAAAATATTTTTAAAATATTCACATATATCTATAAAATGCCTATTTTTATAAGCTTTATCATACTTATTTTGTCACATTGCCAAAAAAAACATGGAATATTGAAACGGATAATGATTAGCGGGGAGCCTGAATTACACGTCCAAAAAAGCGTTTTTTTCGGGAATTCCTTTAGAAGAAAAAAAAACAAGGAGCCCAGTAAACATTGAGGTATCTTTTCATGTATATTTGGAATGTATAAAAAAATTTCAACGTGAAACAATGAATGACTGCAGATTTATCAGCCTATTCCATGTGCAACTTGCCACTATAGTCCCCAATCGGTGTGAAATATGCAGCTCGTAATTCTTGACTGAAACCAAAAAACCAATAAAATTTTGAATTGTCATATATTTTTCTTCTGGGTAAATTAAGGGGAGATATACACCTAGTTGGTCGAGGTCGAGGATTTAGAAGCTATGAATATTCCGTCGACCGTAGAAGACCTACACTATGGGCCTGGTATCGATGATTTCATGCAAGTTGACAAATTTCATGATTTATTCATTCCCAAATTTTCAAACGCGTTTTTCCCAAAACCCCGTTTCTCAAATCGCTACCCAAAATTTCTGGAAAACCAATGAACCGACTGCCTTGAGGTTTTTTGAGGTTATTCTATACACCATTATCTAGTACTTGTCACAGGATTTTTTTCCCGTTACTTAGTTTTTGTTCTATAGGCAAAATAATAACTAATTTTTGGCCCAAAAATCACTATTTATGTTCAAACGTCTGCCGTTTTGTCATAAATCGATATTTTCAAAATCGGCTATAGTACTAGATTATAGTATCTAGTTTAATAATCTTTTTGGTTTTTTTTTCAGATGATTTTTGAAGAAACGCCAGTGAGTACCGTATATCCATATTTTTTTATGACGCTCCAAGGATCATACAATATCCTTGTATATTTTTGAAATTTTAAAATAAAGAAAATTAAACATATTTATGAATGTACATACTTTTAGATAATTAAAACCCCAATCCGAAATTTCAAATAGTTTCCCTTGAAAAAATTCACAAAAATGACCTTTTTCCGGCTCCTATGTGTATATCTCCCCTTAAGAAAAAGCCGAAAAAATTGTAGAATCATAACTTTTCTCAGATTTGAAAAAAAATGTGTTAAAAAACTCTTTAATGTGCTATAAAAATTATTTAAAAATACTTTTTCAACGACTTTTTTAATTCACTTAGAAGAGATTTTCATACTGAAGGAAATAAACTTTGGTTCGATTCAATAGGTCGTTTAGTTTTTTTTGCTATCACGCCCGCCAATTTAAAAAAATCGTGAAAATAAAAAATGGAAAAAACGCGCTTCAAAGTTTTCATTAGGAAAAAATATCAATCGCTTGTCTGCTTTTGGCCTTGTATCTTCAAAAATATTTACAATTGGCCTCTGTATCTTTGTACGTTTATCTATCGATTTAAGCAATACAAAAAAAAAACTTTTTTTCGGACCTTCTAATTCAGGCTCCGGCCTCGAAGCTCATGAAACTTTTTACGTTACGTATTTGTTGAAGAGCTTCCTCATAAACGCTGGAGGCAATCGCGCGTCATGAAATTGAACTTTTCATCGTCAGAAAGCAAAAAAATGAATTTTCAATTTCTCAAATTTCTGATAGCCGGTTTGAGCTACGAAAGTTCGTCGAACACTTTTTACACTGCCAATTTCAAAATCTCCAACCGAAGGCGGCGAGAAAATATTTCGTATGGCAATTCAAATAACGAGAACAAAAATATAAGAATTTTCGTTGGATTCCAACAATGCAAATTTCAGCATTTGTCTACTTATAATTAAATGCATCTAACAGTTATTTCACAATTGACTTTCGGATGAGGTAATTGGCCATCGTGATTGCTGAATCGTTACCAACCAGCACTTTTTTCAAATCTTCCACTGAATTTCCTCCAGCAAGGCAATACAACAGAAAACACTAGATTTTTTCCAGGTATAAAATAATAGGGATATTTTGGTACTTACGAACGTTGCAGTATATACTTATAGAGGATCGAAAAAGACACCAGGCGAGCCAATATAAAAGCTTCGTCCACATTAATTTTGTTTTGACGTTTGTGTATTGCTCCCACTATAATTACTTCGAGGCTCTTTAGTATCGATTGATCGCTCTCGATGAGCAGGTAGAGTGTTTTTCCGCAAACGCAATGACGCGCAATGATAATCGAAAAAAAATCGTCTGGAACACTCTCGTGGTTAAGACTGTCGGCAGTCCTCCTACGACATTAACATTCATGTACTGAAAAAGCATCAAGAGAATATAGCCACGTTACATCAGCAATCGCATGCGGTGGAAACATTTTTTTTTTATTAAGGAGTTAGGCCACTCTAAAGGCCGAAAAATAGGCTTTTTGGGGATTTTTTTCAGAAAAACTACAAAATAAATCGAGATTACAAAAAACGGTGTTTATCATACATATCAGTGACTGCATACAATAATTTTTTTGAAGCGATTAATTTCAAAATGGCGGCTGTGCAGCGTTTATATCAAATCTGCATTTTTTAAGTTGGCCGGAAACATAACTCAGACAATTTTCAACCGATTCACTTGAAATGTTGAATATATCTTGAAAAATACATTGTTTATGGAAGTACGTAGGATTTTTTTTATTGCATAGTTCCATTGTTATTAACAATTATTTGACGAAATTTTTCATTTTCCAAAAATTTTGCTTAAAAATCGTCAGAAAATTGTTAATAACAAATGAACTATGCAATATAAAAAAATCCTACGTACTTCCATAGACAATGTATTTTTCAAGACATATTCAACATTTCAAGTGAATCGGTTGATAACTGTTTGAGTTATGTTTCCGGCCAACTTAAAAAATGCAGTTTTGAGATAAACGCTGCAGAGCCGCCATTTTGAAATTAATCGCTTTAAAAAAATTATTGTAGACAGTCACTGATATGTATGATAAACATCCTTTCTTGTAATCTCGATTTATTTTGTAGTTTTTCTGAAAAAAATCCCAAAAAGCCTATTTTTTCAGCTTCTAGAGTGGCCTAAGGTCTTAAGGGGAGATATACACCTAGGAGCCGGAAAAAGGTCATTTTTGTGAATTTTTTTCGAAGACAACTATTTGAAATTTCGGAACGGGGTTTTAATGATCTAAAAGTATATACATTCAAGAATATGTTTAATTTTCTTTATTTAAAAATATCAAAAAAATACAAGGATATTGTATGATCCTTGGAACGTCGTAAAAAAATCTGCGTATACCCACTGGCGTTTCTTCAAAAATCATCTGAAAAAAAAACCAAAAAGATTTTTAAATAAGATACTATAATCTAGTACTTGTCATAGCCGATTTTAAAAATATCGAATTATGAAAAATGGCGGACGTTTGAACATAAATAGTGATTTTTGGGCCAAAAATTAGTTATTATTTTGCCTATAAAACAAAAACTAAGTAACGGAAAAAAAATCCTATGACAAGTACTAGATAATGGTGTATAGAATAACCACAAGAAACCTCAAGGCAATCGGTTCATTGGTTTTCGTGAAATTTTGGATACCGATTTGAAAAACGTGGTTTTGAGAAAAACGCGTTTGAAATTTTGGGAATGAATAAATCGTGAAATTTGTCAACTTACATGGAAACATCGATACCAGGCTCATAGTGTAGGTCCTCTACGGTCGACGGAAAGTTCATAGCTTCTAAATCCTCGACCTCGACCATTTAGGTGTATATCTCCCCTTAAAAATGCAGTTTTGAGATAAACGCTGCACAGCCGCCATTTTGAAGTTAATCAGTTGAAAAAAATTATTGTATACAGTCACTTCTATGTATGATAAACACCCTTTTTTGCAATCTGGACTTATTTTGTAGTTTTTCTGAAAAAAAAACATCCCCAAAAAGCCTATATTTTCAACCTCTAGAGTGGCCTAGGGCCTTAGGCACAAACTTTGGTTTAAAAAAGTATACCAATTATTGCAGATCGCACACGAAAGCAGACGGGACATTTTTATTCAGGACTGAGAACGCATCGATATATGGCACAACGTCGTAAATTGGCTGATCCATTAGATGGTCAAGGCGTCAGATTAATTAACTGTAGGAACGAATCAATAACATAGTCGGAAAGTATTTTCTCTCTCTTGCTCTCTCTTTGTCTTTTTCTCCCCCTTCATGTCTACCCGTGACCCAACAATCGCGAAGCGAGTAAAAACAGCGCACAAAAATGAAGCTATAAAGTGAAGTAGTTAATCTCGACTGTACATTTTTCTGAATACTCGTTACCGAGAGAATTTTTTGCTTTTACAATTGTAAAGATCGCAAATACGAGTAGATTGTGAAATCAACTTGCACAGAACCAATTTTATCGTTTTCTATACTCCAGCTATCATTCATAGGATTACATACGTTAAGTGGTAATATCGAAGTATGTATTGTGTAAACAAAGATCGATCATTTCGAATAGTACTTTCACTTTATCGTGGCATTCGTGTTCACCAATCATCATCGTTCTGATATGAACATTTATTACACTGATAGTATGTGTACAATTTCCAATCACACAATATCTTCACTATGAGTGTCGCCTTTCAATCTATGTTTTAATCTAAATTGAGAAATATTTTTGATATATAAAAAAATAATATATATATAACTTTATTTTATAATTATTCAATCTATTATTTCATAATAATAAGCTCAATGATTTTATGTATAAATTCGATTTGGTTAATTAAAGAATTAATTTAATTGAAAGTAAATTGCATTTGTATTAGAAATGTAATTCATTTATTTATTAGTACGATAAAAAAGTGTGACTACATTTTTTAAAGTTGATTGCAAAAATTAAATTGGAAATCAATTACAATTAAATAAAAGTTAATTTGATTTAAAAGGGAATTCGAATAATTATACATATATGTGTGTAGGATTGAAGAGTGAGAGTGCCGTAGATTTTTTTAAATGAATAATATTTATTTGAAACAGACAGTATCGACAATGATTGCGAACTGATCGCAAATTAATCTGTAGCGATATCGTTTATTGATCTTCTTCCCATTTTTATCGCCCTCTCACGTCCGTCTTCGAGTACGTCTCTCCCTACACTCCTTCTCTTGTCTCGTCCCCTGTGTTTGCAATATAAAATACGCAATATAAAAACATACAAATTTGAACAAAATCAGGAAATAGTCTCGTAATGCTAAGGTTGCAACATTGGTTCGAATTGTTTATTTCGATTCTCTTTTTTCTCCTTCTTTGAATTAGTAAGGAATTGGTTCCTTATCTAATGCACTTTAATATTGGTGTTCTTAATGATCAATTTGCGAAAGGCACTTTCAAATTCCAAACATCGCGGCGTTTCTTGCTTGGTTTACGTCATTGCTGGTCGAACGCGGTTTGTCGTATATTAATTTAGCTTGACGGTCACTTTAAAAATTGACAATTAATAATTTCAAATAAATTCGTAATAAATAATTTAATAAAAGATCTTGCACAGTATTCTATTAATAAATTTACCGTCAAATTGACAGAAAATTAATTAACTATCAATTTGACAATTGACAGTCAAGTTGTCAATTGACAGTCAAGTTGTCAATTGGTAGTCAAGTTGTCAATTGGTAGTCAAGTTGTCAATTGACAGTCAAGTTGTCAATTGACAGTTAAGTTGTCATTTGACAGCCAAGTTGTCAATTGACAGTCAGTTTGTCACTTGAAAGTCAACTTGTCAATCGACAGACAATTTATAAATTGGCTGTCAATTTCGTAATGACTGTCAATTTATTATTTGAATGCCAATCGATCCCTCGGGATGGATTCATTAGCATACGTTACAAAGTAGTGAGTTGCCCCCTTTCGTAAGCGATGCTGATTCGATGGCTCTTCACTCGTGGAGCTTAAAATTGGGGTTAAGGCGACGAGCTAGGGTCGCGTGGGTGGTTGAGTATTTTTTTCGCTAATAGAACGTTCCTTTCAGGATCGTTACGCTCCACGTTCGTGTCTTCGTCACGAGATAAATATCATTGCGCCATCGCATTTTCGGAACGCACATCTCGTTCTTGTTTTATTTTCAAGCCACAAAAAGTGTCGCCCTTGAGCATCGTGCTGGTGCTCAATTAAATTTAATTCTCTTCAAGGTCGACCAGTGAATTTTTTCCTGAAGCGCACGCAGCATCCATGTATGACGAATGTCTGTTGCTACGTTTTTTCTGGTAAACATTTATCGATGCACAATTAAGCATCAAGTGCGTCGATTTGATTTTTTTTTGTCTCTCGATGTTATTGATTTTTAACTTGCATGTATGGGAAATTGGGTTGTTCCTTATCTCAGGAAGGGTTTTTTTCGGCCTCGTCCTATTAAGGGGTTGGCTTGCTTTAAATTTGCAGCATGTGAATCTTTCTTGCATAGATTTATAGCTCAGTGTCTTAACTTTCATTTGCAACTAAGATTTTTGAAACGGTGTACGTCGTAACTCAAAATCTATTCGTCCGATTCACTTTAAATTCGGACAGAGCATAGTTTGTTACATTTTCTATCGTATGACCGGAACATTTTTTTGATATGATTATCCATTTGTTAATAATTATTAAATTTATTTTGTATGTCGAAAATCGATTATTTTATATAGTTTGCCATTTTCGTTATTTTCAAAATTTCAAAAAAGTATCTGGTCATACGAAATTGTCCTTATTGTAATAAAAATATATTTTTCAACAATTTCATTTAAAATTACCCTAATTGTCAGAACCAGCTAAATCGATTGGCCATGCATCACTTTGTTCAAACAATAATAATTTCATTGTTTATCAACATTTTGCAATGAAAAAGGGACTCAAACTTGAAAAGACTATTAATTGATCATAGTATCAATTGTGCGTAAAATCCTGACATTTTCATCCCAATACTCTTATAAAAAAAAATTAAAAATCAACCTATTCTTTGAGACCCAAGCTTATCGGGGTATACTGAAGGTCCATGCCAAATTTGAAGTCAATCGGTTGAATAGAACGCGATATTTGTTGTCAATCAGATTGATAAAAGTAGTTTCGAGAAAAACGCGTTTAGAGTTTTGAGTACATTTTCAGACAACTTATATTATATTAACTGCCCCGTTAAGTGTGTCTTCCTGGATTTCGAAATTATGATTTTTTGAAGCTCGTTCTTCGCTGCGAGCAGTTCTAGCGTGCTTAGAAGCTTCTGAAGTTCGTAGCTCCAACCGGTCGATCCTATTCTAGTCTCGTTTCTTGGCGTACGAATAAGCTTTGATCCCGATTGTCAATCCCATTATAGATGGTATTTTTAAAATAGGTAGGATTCCTTCACTGTAGGTGGGCAATGGGGTGGAACAATTTTGAGCTCGATGTTTCCCTGTTTCTCCCTATCCAATTATCTTCTTTAAGGAAAAAAAAATGTTGCGGAAGCGGCGAGTGGTCAAAAAATATTTATAGGTCGCTCATTTCTCCGAAAAATTCAAATTTTTATTTAAAAAAATGTTTTTTTTTTCGTCCACTTTCCACCCAAGAATTTTAGGCTCTATAATTTTCAAATTAACCTCGCGAAAGCTCTAGCCGGTCAATGAAGATTAAGTGGTCGCTCTAGGTTTTCAAAATTCAGAATTTCCGCGAAAAAATAAATCTCGCATGCACTATCATTTCTTGTAGCATAAAAACAAAATAAACAGCGCAGTGTTACATTTTCTGAATGATTTATTCCAATAATTTGTAACAAAAATAGTGGACTATTGTGAGTAGACTGATGCTCTATAAGCTAATGTCCGTAGACTATTGACCGTAGACCATTGTCCGATTCGCGCCGGTGCGGCCTCTCAATCCGGCCGTATTCAAATCGCTATAACTTTGTAAACATTGGGAATTTCGAAATTTCCTTTTGAGGACATATTCTCAAGAGTCTAAACTTAAAAGATATTCCAAAAAAGAAATTGACTTTTTTCAAAATTTCTAGACTAGAATACTGCCTTATGCCGGCCCATTGAAGGTTATATACCTATCAATATTATTGCGAAAAAGACGTTTTCTATACACAGTAAAAAAAGTCGTTTTTCCGTATAGTTTAATAAATACCCATGATTATTATGCACATATTATTATTATTTTTCTTATTATTATTGTTGCTGTGATAATAATAACAAGAAGAACAATAATTATGATTATCATTTTAGTAATCGTCGAATGTCATTTCAAAACTCAGTTGAATCATGGTATAATGACAACCCCGTGCAATTTGAATAATTGATCGAATGGTCCATTCTATTAAATAAATCTCCGCAAATTGTCACCGGAGGCAGCGAAGAAACTGCCGTCAAGAGATAAAGGTCCGCAAGAAAGTGTCATACATCACAAAGGATATGACGAATGAGCCGAAGATCAAGTGGAATATTCGATTTGGGAAGTTTTCGTGAGTCATCTTCAATTTGGGGCAACAAAGATCGGCATAAATCTTCGCTCTCTGTTTCTTCTCGTTTTAACTGGAAAGTTAGAGGATTTTTGATAAGATTTAGCGTTATGGATGTGCATTGTTAAGAGTAGCCTCATTTCTGATTCACTTGTGAATCTTTGAGAAGCAGATAGTTATTTTTTAAATTTATTTTTAATTTCGAATTCTCTACGCAAGTCGGAGTGAATGGAGGGACGTTAGAATGACTGACGTTTATGGGAATAGCCATTGGCCTGTGGAGTGTCGTGCAAAATCCGAGATTTTCCAAGGTCCGGACCTTGCAAGAGCAGCCAATGTTGGCGCGGGTCCCCACCAAGGTGGACTTGAACTTCCGTCTGTATGTAACGGAGATCCTTTTCACTTCCGTTTTTGACAGGAACGGAAAAGTGGAGAGAGAGAGAGAGAGAGAGAGAGAGAGAGAGAGAGAGAGAGAGAGAGAGAGAGAGAGAGAGAGAGAGAGAGAGAGAGAGAGAGAGAGAGAGAGAGAGAGAGAGAGAGAGAGAGAGAGAGAGAGAGAGAGAGAGAGAGAGAGAGAGAGAGAGAGAGAGAGAGAGAGAGAGAGAGAGAGAGAGAGAGAGAGAGAGAGAGAGAGAGAGAGAGAGAGAGAGAGAGAGAGAGAGAGAGAGAGAGAGAGAGAGAGAGAGAGAGAGAGAGAGAGAGAGAGAGAGAGAGAGAGAGAGAGAGAGAGAGAGAGAGAGAGAGAGAGAGAGAGAGAGAGAGAGAGAGAGAGAGAGAGAGAGAGAGAGAGAGAGAGTGAGTGAGTGAGTGAGTGAGTGAGTGAGTGAGTGAGTGAGTGAGTGAGTGAGTGAGTGAGTGAGTGAGTGAGTGAGTGAGTGAGTGAGTGAGTGAGTGAGTGAGTGAGTGAGTGAGTGAGTGAGTGAGTGAGTGAGTGAGTGAGTGAGTGAGTGAGTGAGTGAGTGAGTGAGTGAGTGAGTGAGTGAGTGAGTGAGTGAGTGAGTGAGTGAGTGAGTGAGTGAGTGAGTGAGTGAGTGAGTGAGTGAGTGAGTGAGTGAGTGAGTGAGTGAGTGAGTGAGTGAGTGAGTGAGTGAGTGAGTGAGTGAGTGAGTGAGTGAGTGAGTGAGTGAGTGAGTGAGTGAGTGAGTGAGTGAGTGAGTGAGTGAGTGAGTGAGTGAGTGAGTGAGTGAGTGAGTGAGTGAGTGAGTGAGTGAGTGAGTGAGTGAGTGAGTGAGTGAGTGAGTGAGTGAGTGAGTGAGTGAGTGAGTGAGTGAGTGAGTGAGTGAGTGAGTGAGTGAGTGAGTGAGTGAGTGAGTGAGTGAGTGAGTGAGTGAGTGAGTGAGTGAGTGAGTGAGTGAGTGAGTGAGTGAGTGAGTGAGTGAGTGAGTGAGTGAGTGAGTGAGTGAGTGAGTGAGTGAGTGAGTGAGTGAGTGAGTGAGTGAGTGAGTGAGTGAGTGAGTGAGTGAGTGAGTGAGTGAGTGAGTGAGTGAGTGAGTGAGTGAGTGAGTGAGTGAGTGAGTGAGTGAGTGAGTGAGTGAGTGAGTGAGTGAGTGAGTGAGTGAGTGAGTGAGTGAGTGAGTGAGTGAGTGAGTGAGTGAGTGAGTGAGTGAGTGAGTGAGTGAGTGAGTGAGTGAGTGAGTGAGTGAGTGAGTGAGTGAGTGAGTGAGTGAGTGAGTGAGTGAGTGAGTGAGTGAGTGAGTGAGTGAGTGAGTGAGTGAGTGAGTGAGTGAGTGAGTGAGTGAGTGAGTGAGTGAGTGAGTGAGTGAGTGAGTGAGTGAGTGAGTGAGTGAGTGAGTGAGTGAGTGAGTGAGTGAGTGAGTGAGTGAGTGAGTGAGTGAGTGAGTGAGTGAGTGAGTGAGTGAGTGAGTGAGTGAGTGAGTGAGTGAGTGAGTGAGGGAGAGAGAGAGAGAGAGATCCCATCGCGGACATTTCAGCAAAGTTCATTGAGCATTTCGTGTGCTTTCACGGGCTACAACTACCTAGGTGGGTCAAGAAATTGCATTTTCGAATATTTTTTTGATTCCATAGTATCACCGTTTACCCATACTCGCTGAAAATTTTATTGGAATTTTCAATCCATTGAGGTACAGCTTCTGACAGTCGGCTACACAATCGGTAGCAGCACCATCCCGAGTAGAAATTTCTTAGGGTTAGCCTGACTAGGATCAGGCCCCGATCGGGGTATGATACGGATAACACCTTTTACGGACATCCTGATCCGGGCCCGATCGTGCCGGAAGTATTTAGGCCCTAAATTAGGCTATACGAAGGTCGTCCCTGATAAGATCCTGCTAAGGCTTTCCCCGATACGGCCCTATCAAGGCTTGCCCTGATAGGCCCTACTATGGACTTTCCCTGATCAGGCCATAAATAGGCTTGCCCTATAACTGCCTCAGCAGTCGATAGATGCACATAACCTCTTATTTTCCACATGGACACTTCGATTTTACAGTATCGTAGCTTCGGAGTTTCGATGCATTCCTGAATTCTATTTAAAAAAGGTGCTATAGACTGTCACGACAAACAACGTTATGCAACTCGGATGCTTGTTAGAAGATTTCGGCAGCTTTGAAAGGCGAAGAGCGAGAGAGGAATTATATATATATGAGGTTGAGTTTCAAAAATTTATAGCATGTTATTCGATAAACCTCTTTAATTGTCACAATGACATTAACTAATTGATATACTTTATGTGATACAACAAATAATTATAGGAATTCATTTGTTCTCTTATGCTATATCCGGGACCAAGGTGTTACAATCACTCGGTAGCATAGGGGCAGTGTGCGTAGCTTTAGGTAGGTAGGTACGAGGTTGGATTCCCATGTAGGCGAAATATTTTTTTCGAACAAAAACATTTCAGCAAACCAGGGAATGACGAATTATGATACAAAATCATTGCAGTGGAACTCTAAATTGAGTGGTTCATTCCATTTTGGATTTTTGAAATATTATATGCATTTCTTTCTGATCAGGCAACCTGATAGTTGCCTGATCAGGCAACCAGGTCAGGCCCACATGTGACACAATGTTACATTTCCTAGTAGGGCCCTTTCAGGCTGCCTTATTAGTGCCCTCCCAGGGCGGTCAGGCAACCTGAACGGCCCTGATTTGGGCCCCATCAAAATTTCTACGTGGAATACTTCAAACTTAACGCATTTTTCACGAAACACTGTTTTCAAAGTCGGTGGACATGATATCTCGAGAACCAGCTGGCTGATTGTTTCCAAATTTACAGGAGATACGATGAGAAACATATAAAGGTCGTTGACGATCTTACTTTTCAAAACTTGATCTTCGTTTTTTAATGGTTACGTAAAAATGACGGCTTTTTTCATAGATTTTGTATGCTTGAGTTTCAATTCGTCGCCACGTTGTTGAAGAAAGTGGTTTTTGAAATCGACGATCGTCAACGACGCGTATTTATTTTTAACTTGAATAACCCGGCTAGTTTTGAGATTTCGGATGGATGGTTTCAGCTGGAGAGTGTCCACCGCCAAACGTCGCGAAAAAATGTCTTCCGCTGGCGGCGATGTTTTAGTTGTTACTTTTAAGCCTCTTAATAGATGTACCGTTGGGTTAAAAAAATTCGTTTTTTTCACCATTCGTTTCCAAAAAAAATCGGAAGCTGGTCATTTTTTCGGGTTTCTGGGTAGATGGTGGGAATCCAGTTTGTTAGTACGTTTTTTAAGTGATTTTCATGATTTTTTTCTACTAGGAATGAATCACTAGAATATATTCAAACTTGGGTAATATTTTATACATATTTTCAAACAAATATTTCAATTTTTTCGAAGCATTTCCTCTGAAAATATGGAACTTATAACCTGCTGCCTATCGAAGGTCGCCATCAGACTTTGCTGTTTGTGTACACTCTAGAAACCAGTTTTCATCGGAAATCACTACGATTTGAAGATTACTTTGAAAACACGTTTTTCTTCTATATGAACTTAATACCAAAAAAATTAAAATTGCATTTTTAGACGTGTTTAAACAAAAGGGTATAATTATTGCCATTATTTTATAACCGTTTTTGCTGTAAAAAATATATCTTCAACAACGCCGACTTGTTTAGTCGGCGTTAAAAATTTAGGTTCATATAAAGCGTAATTGTATAAAGAAACTATCACTTTATAAAATTAAAAGTTCGAAACTTTTCGAGTTAGAGTGCAAATGAATTGAAAAAAGTCGTTTCGAGAAAAACGCGTGTGAATACAAATGACCAAGAACAAAAATTCAAGGCGGTAATGAATTTTTTATACTACTTTGGGAACATTTTCTTGAATAGTTTTACTAACATTTTAGGGAATTTTTAAAAATCGATTTTTGAGTCATCTAATCTGGTTTCGCCTTAAGGCGGGATATACATTTACAACGATCAAAAAATCGATTTCTTTTTTTTTTCTTTAAACGATACAACTATATATGTTGAATATTTTCGCAAAGTTTCAAAGCGAAATTCGAAAAACTTCAAACGTTACAGCCCGTCAACGCTGTGCCTCACCGCTCGGATTCGGAGCGAGCGTGAACTTCAAACGCGTTTTTCTCAAAACTGCATTATCGAAAGTGGCGTGCAGGATTACTCCAAAACTATTAAGCCGATTGAGTTGAAACTTGGTAGAAATGTTGATAATATTGGTATCTTCTACTTGACGAGAATTGTTTTTGAAAAATTGGAAAAAAAACTACTTTGCTAATCGACATTTTACAGAAATGTTGCGTGAAATGTTAATTTTTTTAAATGCGTGCCATTTTCTTAAATTTGCATTTTTCACTTTAATTACCATCACATAGAAACTATACCTGTTCTAACTGAAAAAAATATTTGAACTTTTTTGCAAATCAAAGTCTACGGGAAGCTAGACTGTACTGTGCATTTATTATTAACAATTATCTGACGAAACTTTTCACTTTCCAAAAGTTTGCCTAAAAAATCGTCAAATAATTGTTAATAACAAATGAACTATGCAATATAAAAAAAATCCTACGTACTTCCATAGATAATGTATATTTCAAGATATATTCAACATTTCAAGTGAATCGGTTAAAAATTGTCTGAGTTGTGTCTCAGGCCAACTTAAAAAATGCAGTTTTGATATAAACGCTGCACAGCCGCCATTATTAAATGAATCGCTTCAAAAAAATGATTATATACAGTGACTGTATACAGTATGATAAACACCCGTTTTTGTAATGTCGATTTATTTGTAGTTTGTCTGAAAAAATCCCGAAGAAGCCTATTTTTCGGTCTCTAGAGTGGCCTAAGGCCTTAAGGGGCCAGTCCACTTTAAAGCCACGTAAAAAGGCTATTTTCGCGATTTTTTTGAGGATTTTATGAAATATATAAATATAAAAGTTGTTGGGCTTGATAAGTAAAGTCTTGAAATACATTTAAAAAAATGTTTAATTCATTTTTATTAATTTTCAAGTACAAAAACTATAGTTTAACGTAACGCCTCAAAAATAGGTGAGCTAGGTAGCTCCATCACAACTCGGTAACGGTTTGTCTGAAACAAAAAAATCGAAGTCCATTAGATTCCGCATGACACCAGTTACAAAATGACCCTCGGATATAACGTTTTTTCAAAAAATAAAAAAGTGGCAGATGAAAAACAAAAAAGTAAAAAAACGCGTTTTTTCGCAGTTTTTTTTGCAAAAAAAGAGTAAAAATACAAAATTTTAAACGATAAAGAATCGGTTTGATTGTTTTAGAAATACGATGGAGCTAGATTTTGAAAACGTTGTTTCGAGAAAAACGCGCTTGAAGTTCATACTATGAAAAACTCTTTGGCGATTCCTGCACCGTAGAAAATCCCTTCTGATTGCTCATCATCGTCGATTTCTTCAAGTCTTGCTTGCTTTCGATTTTTTGAAATTTCCAAAGTGGACTGGCCCCTTAAGTTGAAAATCGTCCGGAACTCTTCCATAGCCTCTTCATTGTTGAAGTACTTCGTAATCATCGCGCTCATCTCGAAAAGCGATCGCTAAAATTTGCCATGTTTGACATTACGTCGGAAGGAAAGACAATAATGTCGCGCAAAGTAGTTGTCATTCGGTGCGTGCGGTGATGCTTACAACTGACCGTAGGAGGACCGCAGCTGGGTACGTTGACCCTGAGGATCTTTTTTTGGCGTCGGACCGCCGCGCATTCATTCCGACCACCGAGAGTGACGCGCGACACACAATTTCTCCGCTATATTGATCGTTTATCCATGAAAACGAATCACGGATGTTTGCTAAGTTGTGATTGTTTTGTCCAACTTTGCAGTTGTTTTTTTTTTATTTTTTTTTAATGATCCGAGAATGACAATTTATTCGTCATTATTTTCGAGGAACGATGTGGAGAATGATACGGTAGTTTTTGAAGGCCACGTTATTTTTTTGTTTTCATCGTTACTTCGCATGGTCGCGGCTTTTTATGATCCTATCCCTTTCACTTTTACCCTACACCTGTCACTTTGTTTTCGGTTTCTCAGACCAAGAGCATTATTGCTTACGGTCAAGCGTCTCTTGATTTGCCGCTGCCGAGGATTTGCACGAGGGTACAGGGAGACTGAGAAAATCCCAAGCCGATATGGATGAATTTTCTCTGATGAGTTGCATTTGTGTCACTTCGAGAAATTTAAATAGTTTGGAGAATACATTTATGTTTTGCTAATCAAGTTGTTTGATTGAATATAAGTCATTTCATCAATAAACATAATTTTGTTGATGACGCTATTTAGTTGGAAAAATTTAAATAATTTGATTAATAAATTAAATTTTGTTGATAAACTTATTCAATTAGAGAAATTTAAGTTAATTTATGAATAAATTAAATTTTGTTTATTAAGTTTTTTAATTAGAGAAATTTGAATGATTTCAGAAATAAATTTAATTTGTAAGCGAATTAAACTAGTTAATAAAGTTATTTCACTGAAGAAAAATAAAGAATTTCATTAATCAACTTGATTTTGTAACTAAAGTTGTTTTATTGGAGGAATTTATGTAATTTCATCAATGAATTGAATTTGGCTAATAAAGTTATTTAAGTGGAGAGATTCAATTATTTTGATAAATAAATAAAAATTCGTGAATACATTGATACAATGAGAGAAATGTTAATAATTTTACGAATTCATTTAGTTTTGTCGATGAAGTTCTTTAATTCGAGAAATTGAAATAATGATATAAATAAATTCAATTTTGTTAACACAGTTATTTCATCAGAAAAATTCAAATAATTCCGTAAATGCTTTTAATGTAGTCAATAAAGTTGCCTGACTCGAAGCATTTAAATAATTTTTTGAAACAACTTAATTTCTTTAACAATGTTCTTCAATTCGAGATATTCAAATAATTTTATGAATAGATTTAATTTAGTCGATATAATCATTTGATTCGAGAAATTTGAATAATTTTCTCAAAAAATTTAGTTTTGCCAATCAAGTTCTTTAATTCGAGATATTTAAATATTTTTATGAATAGAATTAATTTTGTCGTTATAATAATTTAATTCGAGAAATTTGAATCTTTTTTTCAAAAAATATAATTTAGCGGACACTGAGTCCTACACCAAAGTCGTTTAATACAGAAAATTGACGGAGCCTTACCTCCACTCTTTTTGAATTTGAATTTTAAGTTGATGAAAGATCGGGAAATATCTATCGAGCTCATAACTTTTCTTCGGCAACTTCAAAATGATTCGTTTGAATGAAAAAATAGTCTGAAATTGCATAATTCGGAAAATTCGACAATATTCGAAAAAAATTCCAACAAAACGGAATGCGGAAGGAAAAAGACGCGGGAAATTTAAAATAGTCATTCTATAGTTCCATTCCGATCTAGGATAGAACTTCAGAATTTTTTTCAACCGTTCTCGACAGTGAGTGACATTCCGATCGGGGACTGTGTAAAATTTCCGCATGTAATTCAAATTGCCCTTGCAGGCGATTTCGTTGCGCGATTTTTTTTCTCACCCCGTTGTTATACTTGACCCGTGCGTGTTGTCGAGGCCATTTGAATCGTCGTGAATCGGACACAAATGAAATTCTGTCGTCGTTTTAATGCAAAATCATTCTAATCGGCAGAAAAAGACGCGCAGCTTCGAGAGGCACTTTCGTGGGCGAATCGTTGGTTTTCGCTTCACCGGAGGAAAAAAACGGTATATTTGAATAGAGTTTCTTAAAGAAATAAACAATTACGGGGCTATACCAGTGTAAACGCTGAAAATTTTGACGATTTTCGGGATTTTTTTGGAAGAAAAGTACTTAATTAAATGTTTCGGAAAATTAGGAATATATTTGGCTATATTTGGCCTATATTACATAATTTTTTCATAGAAAAATATTGAGATCCAAGCGACTTATGCGCTGCCTTCGGAGACTAAAAAAAAGTTTCTCCACTGCTGTCATGATTCCGGCTGATTGAGAAGCTGAAACCGAAAACGGAAAAAATGTCGTTGGACTGGAAGGTATTTCCTGTACAATCACGTAGGATTTTCGAAAAATATCAAAATCTAACAAAATGGCGTAGTTATGAAAAAAAGTATGTTTTCTTGCCTATAAAATGGTCGGTTTTTTCAATGCCAAATCTTCAATTTCCATCCAATCAAAAATATCCTACGTCACTGTAGAGTAAATATATTCAAGAGTACTCAGTTGAAATTTCAAGTCAATCGGAAAATTGCTCTTTGAGTTTGTTTGGGTTAGCAAATTTGAAAAATCTCATTTCGAGAAAAACGCGTTTAAAGATTTAACTATCGATTTTTTCAAGATAAAATTATATTGACAATGATATTCTTAAAACTATAAACTTTCGAAAAAGGCAAAAAAAATCGATTTTTTGAAAGTGTCGCACTGGTATAGCCCCTTAATACTATCCCATCGAATTCACACAGACCGGACGCTGAGGGGCAAAGTGAGAGATTTTTTTTACACCTGCTTTACACCTTGCTTTGAAGGAACGTTCGAATATGTACGACGACATTCTTGGATTTTGTGAAACTTCATAAACAGTTCCTCACCATTGTTCGCAAATGAGCGACCATTGTTAGCCAATCGTATTATAATCTCGCAAAAACGGTTAGAAGGTAAAAGACGATCGAAATGTTCGATTTTTTGTTTCTGAATTAAATTGTTTGAATAAAACAGTAATGTGGGCTTCGACAGGTCATCAAGGCAGCATTCTAGTCTGGAGGCCGACATTTCGGGCGTGATAAAGAAAGAAACAAAAAATATTTTTACCCGTCATTTTTTTAGTCTGTTTATCGATGTTTCAAAAACCTAAAAAAAATTTTTTTGTAAAAAAAACTGAAAACGTTATTGGCCTCTAAACATGGCTGTGAGAAAAAAAGGGTTGAGGCGGTTGCCAAGATTCCACAGCTCCCATTCATCTGAAACAGAAATAAAACCAATTTTCTTGATCAATAAGAATGTCATTGTGGCATGTACCAAAGAGAAAAAAGAAAATTGATGGCAACTGTCTAAAAAGTAGTTATTTCTTTCACTTTGTGATTTTTCAAAAATAGTTATGATGATAATCTTGCAATGCCCGAGGCAGGGAAAGAAACAAAAAATATTTTTACCGGCCATTTTTTAGTCTTTTGATTGATGTTTCAAAAACCTGCAAAAAATTTTTTGAAACAAAAAGAATTGAAAATGGGCCTCTAAACATGGCTGTGAGAAAAAAAGGGTTGAGGCGGTTGGCAAGGTTCCAAAGCTCCGATTCATCTGAAACAGAAATAAAACCAATTACCTTGATCAATAAGAATGTTACTATGGCAGATACCAAAGAGAAAAAAGAAAATTAATGGCGATTGTCTAAAAAGTAGTTATTATTTCAGTTTTTATTTTTTTTTAAATAGTCATGATAATTTCGCAATGCCCGAGGCAGGGAAAGAAACAAAAAATATTTTTGCCAGCAATTTTTTAGTCTTTTGATCGATGTTTCAAAAACCTTCAAAAAAATTTTTGAGAAAAAAAAGAATTGAAAATGGTCCTCTAAACATGGCTGTGAGAAAAAAAGGGTTGAGGCGGTTGGCAAGGTTCCAAAGCTCCGATTCATCTGAAACAGAAATAAAACCAATTACCTTGATCAATAAGAATGTTATTATGGCAGATACCAAAGAGAAAAAAGAAAATTAATGGCGATTGTCTAAAAAGTAGTTATTTCAGTTTTTGATTTTTCAAAAATAGTCATGATAATAATTTCGCAATGCCCGAGGCAGGGACGATAGAGGGATATACAGGGTGTTAGGAAGGTCAAAGCAAAGCCTTAAGGGGGTGATAGGTCATGTCGTTAGGAACATATCTAACCTAGGTTACCTTAGTCCAAAGTCTAAGCAGTTCGAGTTATCATGGTAAGTACGATTTTAGAAAAAAATCCCGAACTTACAAGGGGACAGTACGGCAGTCGGATTTTTGTAATTTTTCGTACTCATGGTACGTGAAGTTCAGAGCTCGAATATTAATATCCCAAAGCAGTTCGACGCCATATTCAGAAATTTTCGAGAAAATTGACTTTGACGTTTTCGAGCGCACTCTTATCCCACAAAGATGCAACGATATTCGAACCGGGCTCGTGGCGTACCCGGTAGCGCTCGAGTATAGTAATCGCGGGGTCGCTGGTTCGAGTCTCAGTTCGAAATTTTTTTTTTTTTTTTTTCATTTTTTTTCAATTCGCATACCTCCGTCATTTAAATATCCCGATAAATTTTTGTTGTATATAATCACATATTATTATATATAATTAATATAATATATCTATATATGTTTATATATGGACAAAATCAATATATAGTTATTTATGTACAAAATTCATTATAGTTATACATAATTATATATTTTCTCATATATGATCATATATTATTTATATATAACAATAGGTGATTATTTATAAAAAAATAAATAAATAATCCCGGGATAAAAATCATAAAATCTATGCTAATTCACATATATGTAATTATAATTGTCAATGATAAATGCAAGTCTTATTTTTGATTATCTCTTGCTTGAAATTGCGAATAGGCGACGTAAAAATATCCAGTAATAGTATTTACATAAACTCCCTTGTAGATAAATAGGAATATAAATAGAAGAATAAATGTTGAAATATGTGAATAGATGTATAAAACAAACGAATACAGACCGAATAATAAAGTATTCAATTCCTTACCCGACGTTTTTCATTTTCATCCTAAAAATGTTGTTGGTTATAAATATTGATTCTTGAAAATGTATGTTTATAATCAAGAGATAATTAAAAATATGACGCGTTTTTTTATTTAAAAAAAATGAAAAAAAAAAAAAAAAAAAAAATCGAGGTGAGACTCGAACCAGCGACCCCGCGATTACTAGACTCGAACGCTATCGGGCACGCCATGAGCCCGGTTCGAATATCGTTGCATCTTTGTGGGATAAGAGTGCGCTCGAAAACTTCCAAGTCAATTTTCTCGAAAATTTCTGAATATGGCGTCGAACTGCTTTGGGATATTAATATTCGAGCTCTGAACTTCACGTACCATGAGCACGAAAAATTACAAAAATCCGACTGCCGTACTGTCCCCTTGTTAGGTACTAACTCGTTCATAATGTTCAAATGGATAATAGTTGGCAACTAAAAACTTATTTGAGTCTTAGCTTAATGTGTATTCAATTACAAACACTAATACAATCATCTGTGTCTACGAAACTAACTAAATGAGAGGTGTTGAATAATTAAAAACTTGTCAAAAAATAAACATACCTCTTATGTTGATGCTACTTTCAAAAAAATAGCTTCAACATAAGAGGTAAACGAGTTAGTACCTAATTTTGGGAAATTTTTGAAAAATGATCTTTACCATGATAACTCGAAATGCTTAGACTTTGGACTGAGGTAACCTAGGTTAGATATGTTCCTAACGAGGTGACCTATCACCCCCCTTAAGGCTTTGCATCGACTTTCCTAACACCCTGTGTACTGGAGGTCCATACTAAATTTGAAGTCAATCGGTTGCATCGATCTCGAGATTTGATGTCAACCAGGTTGAAAAAAGTAGTTTCGAGGAAAACTCGTTTAGAGATTAATACACTTACGTTATATTAATCAACCATTCCTACCTCGTAAAGTGTGCCGTTTGACCGACTTTGAAATTATGATCTTCTGAAGCTCGTTATTCTCTGCGAGCATTTCTAGCCTCTTCAGAAGCTTCGGAAGTTCGTAGTTCCAACTGGTCGATTCTATTCTGGTCTTGTTTGTTGGTGTAAATGTTGAGAATTTCGAAATTTTATTTTGAAGACATATATTGTCAAGAGCCTATACTTTTAAAAAATGCCACAAAGATAGTTTTTGTCAAATTTCCAGACTAGAATACTGCCTTAAGGCGGGATATACATTTAGACAGGAAGAAAATAAGCAATATTGAGGGATTTTTCAAACTATGAAATAATTATTCTACAATTATCAAACTTTAGGTATACTTTGAAAGTATATTTAAGTATACGAAACAATTATTTTTTAATTAAGAAGAGATATACATCTGTATGGTCAAAAAAATCGATTTAGAAGCTATGAACATTCCGTCCACCGTAGAAGACCTACATTATGGGCCTGTTATCGATCGTTCCACGTAAGTTGACAAATTTCATGATTTATTCGTTCCCAAATTTTCAAACGCGTTTTTCTCAAAACCACGTTTTTTCAAATCGGCACCCAAAATTTCTCGAAAACCAATGAATCGATTGCCTTGAGGTTTTTTGTGGTTATTTTATACACCATTATCTAGTAATTGCCATAAGATTTTTTTCCGTTACTTAGTTTTTGTTTTATCGGCATAATGATAACTAATTTTTGGCCCAAAAATCACTATTTATGTTCAAACGTCCGCCATTTCGTCATAAATCGATATTTTCAAAATCGGCTATGACAAGTACTAGATTATAGTATCTAATTTAATAATCTTTTTGGTTTTTTTTTTCAAATGATTTTTGAAGAAACGCCAGTGGGTACCGTAAACGCAGATTTTTTACGACGCTCCAAGGATCATACAATATCCTTGTATATTTTTGCTAAATTTAAATAAAGAAAATTAAACATATGTTTGAATGTATATACTTTTAAATAATTAAAATCCCAATCCGAAATTTCAAATAGTTTTCCTTGAAAAAATTCACAAAAATGACCTTTTTTCCGGCTCCTAGGTGTATATCTCCCCTTAATTCATCATCAAAAGATCGGAGATGTGGCCGAGTATTACAGCAAGGTCACCACGGGAGTTGCCAATCGGCGTGCAGTCTAGCTTCCCGTAGACTTTGATTTGCAAAAAAGTTCAAACATTTTTTTCAGTTAGAACATGGGGCCGTCCATAAATTACGTCATTTTAAAATTGGGGGGGGGGGGGGGGGGTTCGTCTGCGGACGACGGTAAATGATGGATGAGGGGGAGGGGGCGTTTCGAAATTGACGTCATTCTTGTGATACCAGTTACTTCAAAATGTACAATAGTATATTGTACAACTAGAGTGGTTTCCCCGCATGAGTGATGAAAAATATTTTGCAAGTACCTAATGATATTAATTATTGAACTCATTATTTATTTATTTATTACATAAGGTTTGCCTACATTATATTCGAGAACTTCAAATAACAGCGTACCTATGAAAATAGTTCGACCGAGCCGAAATGAATATGGGGAGGATACGGAGATATTACCCGTGATCCAGGATTTGCAAGAATGGGTGAAAACTCCGTGGGAGCTATCCAAAGAGAACTAAAGAATAGGGAAGAATAATATTATTATATTAATGAAAATTGCCAAAGTACAAAATAATAAAAGATGATTCTATAACAAAATGTGGGAGCTATCCAAAGAAAACTAAGGAATAGGGAAGAATAATATTATTATATTAATAAACATAGCCAAAGTACAAAATAATAAAAGATGATTCCATAACAAAATGTTTTAATGTTACCCAATTTTTCTCAAATCCGCAAATGTTTTAATTTTGCCAAATTGGTAATGACGTCAATTTTGCTAGGGGGGGGGGGGGGGTCATTAGGAAATGACGATAGGATGATTGTAGGGGGGGGGGGGGGGGTCGAAAATCAGCAAAAATCGATGACGTAATATATGGACGGCCCCCATGTATATTTTCTATGTGACGGTAATTAAAATAAAGAAAGTGCAAATTTAAGAAAATGGCACGCATTTACAAAAAAATCAACATTTCTGTAAAACGTGGATTAAAAAAGTAGTTTTCTTTCCAATTTTTGAAAAACGATTCTCGTCACGTAGAAGGTACCAATAATATCAATATTTCTGCCAAGTTTCAACTCAATCAGCTTAATAGTTTTTGAGCAATCCTGCACGCCAATTTGAATACTGCAGATTTGAGAAAAACGCGTTTGAAGTTCACACCCGCGCCGAATCCGAGCGGTGAGGCACAGCGTGGACGGGCTGTATCGTTTGAATTTTTTCGAATTTCGCTTTTAAACTTTGGGAAAATATTCTACATATATAGTTCTATTGTTTGAAGAAAAAAAAGAAAACGATTTTTTGATCGCTGTTAATGTATATCCCGCCTTAAGAATATCTATTTTTTGACGATTTTATAAAAATGCTCCTTATAGTTTACTTTTTTATTTTCTATGTGAAAGGTAGATTTATAGGTTACATTAATAATGTTACTATCTGAGAGAAGCCCCACTGTTTTTTCAACTTTGCTAACCAGAAAGTAAACATTATTTTTGTTATAAACATTTTTCGGTTGTCATCTTACCTTAGGCTACAGTAATGTGCATAAAATTGTGTGCGAATTTAACAATTTTTTTTCGTATGAAAAAGTGATTCTCTCATAAATTAATTACACATCTATTAAGTATGAATATCAAGCTGTTAGAAATTATATCTTTTCTCTTTCGATGTACAAAATGGCCGACTACTAATATTTTCATTTGTTCATTTTTTCTACGCGCTCCGCGGCGTGAATTTAGCATACACAATTTTTGACCTAGAACTAAAAACAAAAATTCTCGTCAAACTACATCAGAATACCTAGAGAAGTACGTTCGGAATTTAAAAAATATTGTTTTATCCAAAAGTTGTAGGTATTCGAACTAAAGAAATGAATTTTCAGTGAAAAATTCGTTATAACTGCTCATAAAATGAAAAGTTTTCGATTAATCAGAAATTCCGTACGTACTCCTCTGCGGAATGCAATTAGGAACATAACTTTTAAATTTGAAGTAAATCGAGTGAATATTGATGAAGTAATTTGTAACGTCAATTGGAAAAAACCTGTTTCGAGAAGTTTCGAATAATCGGCCATTTTGTATATCGAAAATATATATATATATATATATATATATACTTTCTAACAGCTTGATGCTCATACTAAATAAATGTGTAATTAATTTTATGAGTGAATCACTTTTTCGTACGAAAACAAAATTGTTAAATTCGCACATGATTTTATACCCGTTACTGTGGCCTAGGGCCTTAAAGGAAGATTGAAAATTCTATATTCAATGTTACTTTATTTTACATATTTATATTATATTTATTTTTAATTATATTCATTTATATATATATACATATTTATTTATATAATATGAGCGGTCACCGCTCCGAGTAGCGGCCCTGCACATCGCTGCATACCTCGAAGTACCGCCGAAGCTTTCTTTCATATCTTTATATTTTTGTATACTTTATTTTACACATTTGAATTTGATATTCAATATTAAACATCATTTTTAATTTTGGAGCTCATTGTTATCGATAAAAATGGAAATAAAATAAAAATGTGATTTTTACATGGTAAAATGCAGGTGCACAATCTACGACGTCCAATTTAGATTTTCAACGAAATTCCTTTCGATTACAACAAGTTCCGAAAATTTTTCCAAATGGTCAGAAGTGGTCCATTTTATCTCGAACATTATTAGATTCAATGGCATTCCATGTGGTTGGAACGAGATGTATTCGAATTCGGTGCGCAGTTGAGGCTACAAATGATGATTTCAGAAGGAGACTTATTGTATAAAATGACGAAGTGATCGAGCTAGCCTCGGAGCCACGTGACCAAATGGGAGATTCGAATGCCGGATCTGGAAAGATCGCCCTGAACGTTCGTGGCTCGATCCACCGCGTAAGAATGGCACTCTAACCTATTCTGAGATGTTTGCGAGTTATTCGACCACAACTGTTGCTAAATTGGTTTTTATTAGATGGTTGAATTTTACCGAGCTTTGGTTGCGTTACTATCGGAGACACGGTCGAATTTCCTCCCACTTGGTGGTCGAGCCAGAGAGCGTCTAAGCGGTCACCCATCCAAGTATTGGCCGAGGCCAACGTTGCTCAGCACAGAAGACGTCGAAGTCTTCTTTAGCTACGAGCGAATGTTTATCGAGACAAATGCGCATGCAGAATCATATTTTTTCGCCTAAATATTCATGAGCATCGCGTGTACTGATTCGAGTTCGAAGACTGCGCGTCGAAATCGTCGCCAATCGAAGATGTGGCTTAATTTTTTTCCCTTCTTATTTGCATTTATGACGAAAAAAACAAAATTATCAGTATATTTATTTTTGTGATCAGTGCGGAGTTTTTGCATATTTATTTCCACAACGTCGATTTGTTTTTTAATAATTTGGTTCGATTTCTTAAGGTCGATTTAAGTCCTCAAAGTCAATTTAATTTATTATGAGAATTTTATTGCTCGTGGTTGATTGAATCCGTTGAGGTTCATTCAATTCCTTAAGATAACTTAATCGCTTAAGGTTTATTGAGTTCCTTAAAGTTCATTCAATTCCTTGAGGTCAATTCAATTGTTTGAGGTTTATTAAGTTCCTTGAGGCTCATCTAATTCCTTAAGTCTATCGTTATTGCTTAAGGTTTGTTGGAATCATTAAGATTCATTTAATTCCTCAAGGTCAATTTAATCGTTTATAGTTTATTAAATTCCTCAACGTTCATTTAAATGCTTAAGGTCAACTTAATGGCTTGAGATTTATTGAATTCCTTGAGGGTCGTCTAATTTCTTGAGGTTAATTGAATAGCTTAAGGTTTATTTAAATCCTTAGAATTCGTTCAATTTCTTGTGGTCTTTGAAATCCTTGAGGCTCATTCAATTCCTTAAGGTTCATCTATTTGCTTAAGGTTTATCGAAATTCTTAAGGTCCATTTAACCCCTAAAGTCCATTTTAATCGTTTGCAGTTCATTAAATTCCTTGAAGTGCATTTGAATTCCTAAGGCCTCAATTGCTTGAGACCTCAAGCAATGCTTAAACCTTAATTCCCTGAGACCTCCAGCAATGCTTAAACTCCAATTGCTTGAGACCTCAAGCAATGCTTAAACCTCAATTGCTTGAGACCTCAAGCAATGCTTAAACCTCAATTGCTTGAGACCTTAAGCAATGCTTAAACCTTAATTGCTTGAGACCTCAAGCAATGCCTCAATTGCTTGAGACCTCAAGCAATGCTTAAACCTCAATTGCTTGAGGTTTATTGAATTAATAAAGGTGCATCTAATTCCTTAAGGCATTTCATTGCTTAAGGTTTATTGAAATCCTTAATTTTCATTTAATTGATTAAGGTCAATTTAGTCGCTTATAGTTCATTAAAGTCGTTACGCTTCGTTCAATTTCTCAAAGTTCATTCGATCCCGTAAGGTCAATTTCATTGTCTACGGTCATTGAAATCCTCGAGGTTCATTCATATCCTCAAGGTCAATTTAATTGCTTGAGGTTTATTGAATTTTTCAAGGTTCATTTAATTCCTCATGGATCATTTACTTCCTTAAGGTCAATTGAATTGCTTAAGGTTTATCGAAATCCAAACGGTTCATTCAGTTCTTTAAGGTTTATTGAAAGTCTTAAGGTTCATTCAATTCCTCAAGGTCTATTTCATGTATAAAGATCACCTCAATATCTTGAGGTTTATAGAAAACCTTGAGGTACAATTAATTCATCAAGGTTTACTTATTCCCCTAGGGAAAGTAGAGTTGGTCAATGTCTTAGGTAACCACGTAAATGCAATATTGAATAAAAATGTAATTACCTCGTAAAAGTTCACGAATTAATTGGTTGCTTGTATAACAATGCTATTTTACAAACACCGATGACTATCATAATTTGTCGTGTAATAATTCTTGAATACTCGAAAATATGGTAGGCTAAACCTGTCTAATTAGAATATCATTTTTTTCGCAATAATTATTCCATTATTGCTATTTAATTATTCTTTTACAAACACCGATGACTATCATAATTTGTCATGCAACAATTATTGAATACTCGAAAATATGGCAGGCTTAACTTCTCTAATTAAAGAATCTTTTTTGTCCGCAATAATTATTCTATCGTGAATAATAGTTTTACTTGAAAGCACTCACTGATCACTAGTTTGACGAATTATTTCAGATTTTCGAACCCAAGGGTTACAAGATAAGGGGCACTTTGTGACAGACGTACGAAGAGGACGAAATTATAAGGGTGGTTACGGAGCTCCAAAGGAATATTCAGTGGTGGTGTTCCTGCTCACAATTGCTGCAGAATGACGTACGTACAGCCTCACGACATCGGGACCTCAACATTCTCGCAACGAGTTCCAAAATAATATGACATGTTTTTTTGGTAGCGTGACCATCCAGTGAATATTTTTTTTTGTCTCGCTATATCTCTCCTCGTATGCAGAAGAGAATCGGCCTGTGAATTGCCGTTTTTTTCTTTGTTCGATCGGCGCGACATTGATCCAACGTCAATGGAGGGGCCAAAGGCAAACGCGGAAAATTTCTACATTTGATATAAGTTTGATAATAGCGATCGAAAAACGGCAAGAAACTCAAGGACGACGGATTACGACCCGATTCGGTGAATACATTAGGGACAACTTTTTTGGAATATTTATTTGCCGTTCGAAACTTCGTGAATTCGTATTCATTATTTTTCTAGAGTTTTAAATGGAAACGAAATTGAATTGAATATCCGCCGAAGTCATCAAGGACAAAAGAATAAAACAGCACAATCGCTGCTCGAAATTCGGCAAAATTGTATTCATCACTTTGTCGAAGTTTTAGATACAATGGAAATTTAACTAAATGACGTTTCGTTTTTGCAGAGTAATGAGTGGTCCGAGGCCGATGAAAGCGGAGGAATGCAATGTTCTTTTTTACTCCATCGTAAATCGATTAATTTTTTATATTATAAAATTATATTATACATTGTAAAATTATGCCAATTTGATTTAAATGTTTTTCGACAGGCTTATAGATCTTGAATCATAAAGTTTACTTTAGAGTGTAAGAAAATATATTCTTGTTCAATCATTAGAACCTTTCCGAAACTTAATAATTAAACAAAAACATCATTGAAATTTTGTTAGGTAAGTATCGTAGAAAATGACATTACAAAAAGGTTGTTTATCATACATATCAGTGACTGTATACATTAATTTTTTTTAAGCGATTAATTTCAAAATGGCGGCTGTGCAGCGTTTATCTCAAAACTCCATTTTGTAAGTTTGCCGGAAACATAACTCAGACAATTTTCAACCGATTCGCTTGAAATGTTGAATATATCTTGAAAAATACATTGTCTATGGAAGTACGTAGGATTTTTTTTATATTGCATAGTTCATTTGTTATTAAAAATTATCTGACGATTGTTAGGCAAATTTTTCACTCTCCAAAAATTTGCCTAAAAAATCATTAATAACAAATGAACTATGCAATATAAAAAAAATCCTACGTAGTTCCATAAATAATGTATTTTTCAAGATATATTCAACATTTCAAGTGAATCGGTTGAATATTGTCTGAGTTATGTTTCCGGCCAACTTAAAAAATGCCGTTTTAAGATAAACGCTGCACAGCCGCCATTTTGAAATTAATCGCTTCAAAAAAATTATTGTATACGGTCACTGATATGTGTGATAAACACCCTTTTTTGTAATCTCGATTTATTTTGTAGTTTTTTGAAAAAAAAAATCCCCTATAAGCCTATTTTTTTCGGCCTCTAGAGTGGCCTAAGGCCTTAAACCTTGTCATAGTCCCTTGGAGTAACTTCCATGAACGAATGTCCAATATTATCAAATTCGGAATATATTTGAAAAAAAATCTGCGAATCCTTCAAAAAACTTAAAAAGTCATTGAGAATTAAAAAAAAGAATAAAAATTTGAAACCGTGAAAAATTCGGCATCGAAATCTCGTCACGCATATTTGTCTCCGTCATTTGAATAAAAAAATTCGCGTACCGCACATAAAGGAAAACAGACAAATAATTCTGTTCTTCTTATTTATTCATTAGAATATTTCCAAAACTTATAATTAAACAAAAACATAATTGAAATGTTGTTAGGTAAGTGTCGTAGAAAATGGAAATCAGTACTGTGTATTTTTATTTCGACGTTTTAAACCTTGTCCTAGTCTCTTGGAGTAACTTCCATGAACTAATGTCCAATTTTATCAAATTCGGAATGTATATGAAAAAAAATTTGCGAATCTTTAAAAAATCTATAAAACCCTTTGAGAAATCTTCAAAAAACTTAAAAAGTCTTTGAGAATTAAAAAAAATGTATAAACACATGAAACCGTAAAAAGCTCGGCATCGAAATCTCATCACGCAGCTTCGTCTCCGAGTCATTTAAATAAAAAAAAGTCGCGTACCGCACATAAAGGAAAACAGACAAATAATTCTGTTTTTCAGCGGCTGCTTTGCCGGCGAATTTAATAAAGCGATTTCTTTCGATTGCAAATGCGATTCGGGAAGGAAAAACATTTATGGAAGAAGTAAAAATCACGGTCGACATGTTTTTCACTGCGATCTCATGATTTCCGTAATTTTACCTTCGCGCGATTGACGCTGCCATTTGCTGTGAGCTCGCCGCTCGTTTGCTCAGCGTGAACATTTATGCGACAGCGATTCGTACGATCGTATACCTCGTTAACACCATAATATATTGGATTCATGCGCGGCGTACCACGCTTACTTTGTATACTTGAAAAATACAAAATAATCGTACGAGAATCAACGACACTTGTCGACGTGATTTTTGCCTCCTCATCGCACACACTGTGCATTGAATAACCTTTTTTTTCGAGATTCCAATTAGGAAATGTTTGGAGTATCTGAAAAATGCACGAGCAAAAAATGTCCAAAAATGCCATTCATAAAAACAGTCTGAACATTTTATTGAATCCCTTAAAGTTGATTTAATTCCTGAAGGTCAATTTAATTTCTTGAGGTTAATTAAATGACTCAAGGCTTATTGAAATTCTTGAGGTTCATTCAATTCCTTGAGGCCATTGAACTGCTTAGGGTCTATTGCAATCCTTAAGGTTCATTCAATACCTTGAGGCCATTTAACTGCTTAAGGTGTATTGCAATCCTTAAAGTTCATTCAATTCCTTAAGGTCATTCAACTGCTTAAGGTTGATTTGATCCCGTTAGGTCAAGTTAATTGCTTAAGGTCTTTAAAATCCTTCAGGTTCATTTTATTACTTAAGGTCAATTTAATTGCGTAAGGTTTATTGAACTCCTCTAGGTTTATTTAATTGCTTAAGGTTTATTAAACTCCCCAAGGTTTATTTAATTCCTTAAGGTCAATTCAATTGCTTGAGTTTTGTTGAATTCCTTGAGGTCGATTTAATTTATTTCTTTTTTTTTCTATCTGAAAGTATCTGAAAGGGAGACTCATAAATAATGTCTGAAAATAGACATTCATAAAAAATGCTCCGAAGTGCCTACGAGAATCAACGACACTTGTCGACTTGTGCATTGATTTTTTTCTCGAGATTCCAATTAGGAAATGTTTGGAGTAACTGAAAAATGCATGAGCAAAAAATGGCCGAAAAAGACATTCATAAAAACCGTCTGAATTTTTTTATTGAATCCCTTAAAGTTGTTTTAATTCCTGAAGGTGAATTTAATTCCTTAAGGTTATTTTAATTGCCCAAGGCTTATTTTAATTGCACAAGGCTTATTGAAATGCTTGAGGTTCATTCAATTCCTTAAGGCCATTTAATTGCTTAAGGTTTATATGCAATCCTTGAGGTTAATTTGATTCCTTCAGGTCATTTAACTGCTTAAGGCTAATTTGATCCCTTAAGGGTCAAGTTAATTGCTTAAGGTCTTAAAATCCTTTAGGTTCATTTAATTACTTAGTGTCAATTTGATTGCGTAAGGTTTATTGAACTCCTCAAGGGTTTATTTAATTCCTTAAGGTCAATTCAATTGCTTGAGTTTTATTGAATTCCTTGAGGTCAATTTAATTTCTTTTCGTTTTTTTATCTTAAAGTATCTGAAAGAGAGACTCGTAAACAATGTCTGAAAAAAGACATTCGAAAAAAATGTTCCAAAGTGTCAAAATGACATTTCACGCCGAAAGCTTCGAATTCGGCGAAAATTCGTAAAATGATTTTCAATCCCAAAATTACGAATGATCCCCAGAAAATGAAATACAACTTTCGCAAAAACTTTCTCAAATTTTGAAATAACGCGCCAAAATTTCGTTTGCCCAAATAACGCAACTGACAGAACATTGGGACTGAATTTGGCGAGAGTCGATCGAGGGATTTCCCAAAATATCGATTCATTCGAACGCAAAAAATTCAGTAAACCTGCTAACTTCCTTAAGGGGCTATACCAGTGTGAGACTTTCAAAAAATCATTTTTTTTGTTGCTTTTTTCGACACTTTATACTTTCAAGAATATCATTATCAATTATATCAATATCATTCTATCTTGCAAAAATCGATAGTTAAATCTTTAAACGCGTTTTTCTCGAAATGAGATTTTTGAGATTTGCTGACATTGTAACTCAAAATACAATTATCCGATTGACTTGAAATTTGAACTGAGTACTCTTGAATATATTTACTCTCCAATGACGTAGGATATTTTTGATTGAATGAAAATTAAAGATTTGGCATTGAAAAAAAACGACCATTTTATAGGCAAGAAAACAGACTTTTTTTCATAACTACGCCATTTTGTTAGATTTTGATATTTTTCGAAAATCCTACGTGATTGTACAGGAAATACCTTCCAGTTTAACAACATTTTTTCCTTCTTCGATTTTAGCTACTCAATCGGCTGGAATCATGTCAGCAGTGGAGAAACTTTTTTTCGGATCTCAATATTTTTCTATGAAAAAATGATGTAATACAGGTTAAATATAGCCAAATATATTCTTAATTTTCCGAAACATTTAATTGAGTACTTTTCTTTAAAAAAAATCCCGAAAATCACGAAAATTTTCAGCGTTCACCCCTTAATTTCGGAGCTGTCGTGCTCAATGCTTTGCTCACTGTTGAATTCGGCTATCATTCGAAGGTCACAAAAAATAGTATCCCTGGAAAATGCAGAAAAAGTGTAAAAAATCGAAAGAAAAAGATCATGCGGATCATAGTCATCGTGTCGCCTTATCATTTTATTAGCTCGCGAGCAATTCGAAATGCCGCGAAATTCCAAATAGCACGAGTTTTTTGGTTTCAATTTTTCGATTTTCCGCGTTCTTTTTTTTCTTCGAAACTCTTCGAATACAAAGATCGTCATTGTGCGTCGACGATGACGACGACGAGGATGGGTCCGCGGGACGAGGGCGGTAGGTGAATCGCGAGGGAAGGAGAGAGGTACGAGAGCGAGGGAACGATCGCGAGCGGGGCAAAGGTGAGGGGGACCGCGGGAGACCCGGTGGCGGTAGAAACATTGCGCCCTGGTTAAAAGCAATGCTCCGGCCTGACTTGTGTCAGTTCGCAGTTCAGCCGAGAGAACGGAGACGTCGGTAGCGCTTGTCCTCTCTTTTTTTTCTCCTCCTTCCCAACCTTTCCAGTCGACGTGGTGACCGTTGGATTTTTCCTCGTTTTATTATATTTATCCGTTTGGAAGCTTCGAGTCCTTCACGAACGAAAGAACATCCCGCGCACCGTCTCGGCGTTCGCCAAATTTCCTTTTACCATTGAGCCCCGTGGTTTCGTTTGTCGTTTGTTATCGCCAAGAGAACTGTTGAACGCGCTGAGGACCACCGGAAGTGAACGCATAGAGAGACAGGGTGAGAAAGAGAGAGAGAGAGAGGGACTTTGAAGCACCGCGCCGACAGTGAACTCACAAAGAGACAGAGCAACGAGTGATTTTTTTTTGGTGTGCAACTTTGAAACCCGAGCGAATTTTTTTTTTAATACGAGATCGTCGAATAATACGAGGAAGTGAAGTTCGGTAAGTGACTGCACAACTTAAACCCAAGCAAACCTGAACAAACTCTTTGTTAATCTGAACAAACCAGCTCCGAGCTGAATTAAACAGATTAAGCCAAACAAACTTTGATTTGAACTGAACATTCAAACTCAAACAAAGTTTGAGGCGATCTGAACAACCCAAATCTCAGTTGAACTGAACAACCTAAACCCAAACGAATGTTAACTTCATATGAGCAATTCAAGTCTCAGTTGAACTGAACAATCTAGACCCAAAGGAATTCTCAGTTAATGTGAACAACCCAACTCCCAGTTCAACTGAACAACCTAAACCGAAACAAACTCACAGTCGATCTGAACAAGCCAACTCCCAGTTGAACTGAACATCCTAAATCCCAACGAATTCTGAAGCGATCGAAACAACCGAACTCCCAGTTGAACTGAACATCCTAAACTCAAACGAATTCTGAAGCGATCGGAACAATTCAACTCTCAGTTAAATTGATCAATCTAAGCCTAAATGAATTCTGAGGTGATTTGCACAACCCAACTCCCCGTTGAACTGAACAACCTAATCCCAAAGGAGTTCTCAGTAAATGTGAACAATCCAACTCCCAGTTCAACTGAACAACCTAAACCGAAACAAACTCACAGTCGATCTGAACAACCCAACTCCCAGTTGAACTGAACATCCTGAACCTAAACGAATTCTGAAGCGATCGGAACAATTCGACTCTCAGTTGAACTGATCAACCTAAGCCTCAATGAATTCTGAGGTGATTTGAACAACGCAACTCCCAGTTGAACCGAACAACCTAAACTCAAGAGAACTCCAAGTTTATTTTAAAAATCCAATTCCCAGTTGCACTGAACAATCTAAACTCAAACGAATTCTGAGTTGATCTGAACAACCTAACTTCCATTTGAACTGAACAACCTAAACCGAAACAAACTCAGCGTCGATTTGAACAATCCAAATCCCAGTTGAACTGAACATCCTAAACCTAAACGCATACCGAGGGGATTCGAACAATTCAACTGGGAGTTGAACTACTCAACCTAAACCCCAAGGAATTCTCAGTTAATCTGAACAACCCAACTCCCAGTTGAACAGAATAACCAAAACCGAAACAAACTCAAAGTCGATCTGAAAAACCCAACTCCCAGTTGAACTAAACATCGTAAACCCAAACGGATTGTGACGCGATCCGAACATTTCAACTGGGAGTTGAGCTGATCAACCTAAAACCCAAGGGATTCTCAGTTAATCTGAACAATCCAACGCCCAGTTAGACTGAACATCCTCAACCCAAATAGATTCTGAGTTGATCCGAACAATCCACCTCCCAGTTGAGCTGACCAACCTATGACCAAACAAACCCTGAGCCGATATGAACAATTCAACTCCGACTTGAACCGCACAACGCAAACCCAAACAAAGCCCGAGTATTTGATTTTTTCTCGTGGTTCTCGTGCAACTCGCCCAATCGGATAAATATGTGAGTAATTGATTATGAAATCAATTTCATTCGAGCTTGAACTATGTCCGTGGGAGCGTTGACCTTTGCTCGTGTGCGTTGAGAATAATTAAAAGGGACCACGCCGGAGGGTTCGAGAGGTCAGTTCAGCGTGATCGAGGGTTAAGGTTCATTAATTCAATGAAAACAGACGCATTCTGTTTTTTACGTAGATACGTCTGGCGACTTCATCGATTGCGAGAAAAACAAAATTGGAATCGCAATTGGGTAAAGGTTTTTTTTCTTGGAAATCGCGATTTTAGTCAGTGTCGTTGACAAACTGGTTGAGTGCGGTCATTGACTTAAAAACTCGAGCTAGTTTCACGGTTATTCACAACCTAAATTGACGAGATTTATCTCGAGACCGGTAAAGCCTTCGACTTGTTGACATTTCAACCGGCACCTATGGACGTTTAAAAAAAAATCAGCAGCCTTAAACGTCAGTCGGTGAAATGCTCAAAGCTCCTTAATGAAACGACAGCGTTTCCGTTGCGTAACCTCGCGGTTTTGATATCCTTACGTGGATCAAGGCACATTTCCGTCGCGTCCATTAAGGCCTTAGGCCACTCTAGAGGCCGAAAAAATCCGCTTTTTGGGGATTTTTTTTTCAGAAAAACCACAATATAAATCGAGATTACAAAAAAGAGTGGTTATCATAGATATCAGTGACTATATACAATAATTTTTTTGAAGCAATTAATTTCAGAATGTCGTCTGTGCAGCGTTTATATCAAAACTGCATTTTTTAAGTTGGCCGGAAATATAACTCAGACAATTTTCAACCGATTCACTTGAAATGTTGAATATATCCTGAAAAATACATTGTCTATGGAAGTACGTAGGATTTTTTTTGTATTGCATAGTTAATTTGTTATTAACAATTATCTGACGAATTTTAGGCAAATTTTTGGAAAGAGAAAAATTTCGTCAGATAATTGTTAATAAAAAATGAACTATGCAATATAAAAAAAAATGCGACGTACTTCGATAGACAATGTATTTTTCAAGATATATTCAACATTTCTAGTGACTTGGTTGAAAATTGTCTGCGTTATGTTTCCGGCCAACTTAAAAAAATGCAGTTTTGAGATAAACGCTGCACAGACGCCATTTTGAAAATAATCGCTTCAAAAAAATTATTGTATATAGTCACTGATATGTATGATAAATACCCTTTATTGTAATCTCGTTTTGTTTTGTAGTTTTTCTAACAAAAATTCTATTTTCTATAGAGGCCAAAAAGCCTATTTTTTCGGCCTTTAGAGTGGCCTAACCCCTTAATGCGAGATGAATATTTGATTCAGCGATAAACGCAGGTATCAATCGATGACGAAAAAATCAACCGAGTCACTGGAGATTTCGATTCGTGCATCGAAGAATCGAGGCGATAATTGTGCGAATTTTCGTGCACGGGCGCGTCTGACCAATTCGTACCGTTTCTACTAGCCCGCTTCGCCACACGTTCGCGATTTCAAAAATTCATCCGACGCGTTCTTTTTTTCCCGCGGAGTGAAAAAAATTCAGAAGTAAACGAAGAATGAAGAGAGAGAAAAAATATGTACGCTGAATAAATACAATTAAATTTGCCGCGCATATTAAATGTTGTGGTTGTACGATGGCAAAAAAAAGAACGAGCGTTGTTTACTTACTCGGGAACTCTTGATCGTCCGAGTCATTCGGAGCTCCATTAATATTCAATTTTTGATTATGCCTCGTGCGCATACACATTATCTGCGGAATTATTTATCTTTGTCATTGTCGTCCAACGGATTCTCCGATCCAGTGGAAATTGATACGACACACGCGTCAACCAACACATGTAGATAATCTTAACGAAGCAGCGACAAACGACGAGAAAGGCATTGCTTGTTGTTTGGATCATCGCGTATTACTCGAAGCTTCCGCAATTAGTTTGCGAGATTAATTGGGTGCGTCCGACGTTGGCGAAATTAGCTCAGTCGGAATTATGAAAAATGCCAGTGGCTTCGTCGCAGATCGTATGCGAGATAATGTCGTGGAAACCTCGGACTATTTTTGGGAATTAATGAAATTCGGATTATTTCCAAATTAAAGCACCCAGTCTAATTTTAAAAAAATAACACTAGCTTTATTACAAATTGAAATCGACGAAATGTCATTGTTGTGAAAATTCACGAAATTTTGGGTATCAATTACATTCCTAAAATTCTACTCGGCCCCAAAATTGAAGTGACGAGTATAAATTTTAAAAAACCGCCAGTAACCCAATTAAAATTGGAATTCGATGTCATATCAGTTATCTCAAAGTTGCAGGGTAATTTCTCGTTGTTTTTTTTCGACCCTGAAATTCGCAAAAGTCGGATAATTCCCAAATTAGAGCATCGAGTCCAAGTGAAAAAATGCCAGTAGCTTTATTACAAATTGAAATCGACGAAATGTCATTGTTGTGAAAATTCACGAAATTTTAGCTATCAATTAAATTCCTAAAATTCTACTCGGCCCCAAAATTAAAGTGACGAGTTTAAATTTGAAAAAAAAAACGTCGGTGTCGCAATTACCAAAAGAATTCGATGGCCAATCAGTGATCTGAAAATTCCACGCGAATTTCTTGTTGTTTTTTTTCAACCCCGGAATTCGTGAAATTCGGATAATTCCAAAGTTAAAGCATCGAGTCTTAGTGAAAAAAAAATTGCAGTATCTTTATTGCAGCTTAAGTTTGAAATTACGTCAGTGGCGTAACAATTCCAGACAAATTCCAGGCCAAAA
Source organism: Ophion obscuratus (assembly GCA_964007375.1). Taxonomy (NCBI): domain Eukaryota; kingdom Metazoa; phylum Arthropoda; class Insecta; order Hymenoptera; family Ichneumonidae; genus Ophion; species Ophion obscuratus. The sequence goes on along the minus strand of OZ023313.1, from coordinate 65,097,022 downwards.
CAATTTAGGAATTAATGAAATTCCTAAAATTCTATTCGGCCCCAAAATGAAAGTAACGAACATAAATGATAAAAAAGCCAGTGCCCAAAGAAACAAACCAAAAGAAATTGAATTCCATGTCAAATCAGTGATCTAAAATTGCAAGAGAATTTTTCTTGTTAAATTGTTTCTTGATTTTTTCTCTACAGTGCGATTCGTCGATATGTCTTTTCATATATTTTTTCTCGGTCTTGAGAGGTAATCCGAGGCCGAACGCTTTGCTCGGAGCAGCCGTTGATTATAACAATCGGTGGATTATGCAACGAGCCTCTTTCGCTTTTGTACACGCGGTATATGACATTCATAGCGCGAGAGGGGGGGGGGGGGAGAGAGAGAGAGAGAGAAAGCAACTTGCAAATACATATGTCATACGAATAGTATGCATACAGAAGGAGCGAAAGAGCGAGCAAAACGTTTCGCGGGTCTGTTGATGAAGCTCGACGATCTTGCGTGCCTGTAATTTTGTGCTAGAACTCACCAGCGAGCGCGAATGTCCGCCAGTGGGCGTTAGCGCATCCATCGGACAAATTTGCGACATGTCGCTTCAATCAAACGCCTCTTCCTCTCTCTCTCTCTCTCTCTCTCTCTCTCTCTCTCTCTCTCTCTCTCTCTCTCTCTCTCTCTCTCTCTCTCTCTCTCTCGCTCTCTCTCTCGCTCTCCAGAACCTTCATGTTAGCGTGAAATTAAAAAACAATTTTAAAAGGTACTATCCGGTGAACGAGAACTCGCTAAACGCAAAATATTTAATATCAAAAGATATTTCAAATTAATTTTTGACGTCCGTTAAATCGGCAGAGTGAGGAATTATTTTGAGAGTAATAAAAGCTATTGAGAAAAGTCAAGGAAGATAAAAGAAGAAGCTTTGTGTGGTTTCATGGAGGAACAAAATATCTGTATGAAAAAAGCAAGCCGTTGTACAATTAATATTGACAGATAAAATGACAATGGAAACGAAATTGTTAGTGAGAAAATGTGGGTCATCAATTGGGAAAATTGAGTAAAAACCCACACTTTCTGCTTTTTTATCCATACTGCATGGCTCCATGACCCAAATTTTCTCACTAAAAATGCTGTTCGATTATCATTTTATTTTTAATATTAATTTGTCACCGTCATGCTGTTTTCCTTTGCTATATAAATATATACACACACAACGTGGCCCAAAAGTGATGTCCAAAAGGAAAAGCATTTTTTTGCGAGTTATCCTGTAGCATAGGTTGAAATTCTTTTTTCTCCTTTCTGTACGTACTTTCCCCTCATTCAGTTTTCAAAGCAATTGGTGAGTCATTCAGGCCAGTTTGAGTATTTTTTGCCATCATTTGAACATTAGTGACATCGTCTAAAACCTTTTTTCAACTTTCGATAAAAATCTGAGATCTTTGCGTCAGTGTTAAGTTAGTAATTTATTCATTGCTCGAAAGTGCACTCCCGACGAAAACGCGAGTAAAACAAAATCGCAACGAAAGTCCATACACGCAAGGGAAAAAAAAACTTTTTCCTCGAAAACTAAAAAAAAACTACTTTTGCACAACAAAGTGTCCATCGTAACATTGAACCGAGCGATGACAGAGTCAAGCCCAAAGGTAAAGGAAAAAAAGACGCGCCGAAAATCGAAAAATTATGCTGCTTCTGCCGGTCCCCGACCTCTTTCGACGCAACTACGCGGGCTTTTTTTTCCTCCACGTAAATTCGGGAATACGAGACGACTAATATGAGATCGAACTTTGCATCGTTGCAATGCGATGCAAGTTCTCGTTTTTGAATTCCCTCAATTTCTTTTCACAGATTTTGCCGACGAAAATCCCTTGAGCATTTTTCAAGATATTTATTTGTCGATCTACAATTTACGACCAAAAGAAGGACTATGATAATCAAATATTGTTTTATTCGATTAAATCGTCTACGTCGACATGAGCACAGAATCAAAACGAGGAAAATAAAATGCACAAAAGAGATTTTGTTGAATTCCATTGAAGCAAACATCAACACCGTTAATTAAATCCCTCAATTAATTATTTCATATTTTCAAATTTACTCGTACGTATACGTTTATTCGCATATTGAAATTATCCGCGTCGGTGGTCCGTCAAATTCGGTTCGACAATCGAGTCCCGACAGTAGGCGTTATTGCGATACGTTATGCCGATTGAATTTTTCGCGATATTTCACACTTTAGTGTGTTGTCCTTGAAAATTGCGGAAGTCGCTTTGTAAATTAACAGGCAGAGTAGCGAGGGAGAAGGACATATACACACACACACACACACACACACACACACACACACACACACACACACACACACACCCACACATATATATATTAGGGTGTTTAAAAAAAAAAAATTTTTTTAATTTTCTTCCAAACAGGTTTAAAAGTTTCATTTAAGTATACAAAGACGCCAGTTAAAATTTAAGATTTTAATATTGACATTAAGGGGTGGCACATCGCACTTTTCGATTTCCCATAAGAATAACGTAGGAAACATTTTCTTTGCTGCTTCTGATTTTTATAACTAGCTAACAAAGCATTGTACCAAATATCTCAATACATATTTTTGTAGGAAATTGAACGCTCTACAAAAAAGGTCTCTTGTCAAAATTTTGTCAAACTAACTGTATCAAAGTTACAGCCTGTCAAAAGTTGAGTTACCTATAATTTGACCTTTTTTTAAATATTACAGCGAATGCAGGTCTTATAAATAAAGTGGACATGAATTTCATTGTAAAGCATGCATTTTACTATGAATAAATGATCACTTATAATTACAGCAACAATGAAACAATTTTTCAATAGAAATTTGGTCGGGAAATGTTTTTATCGTTTTATTGATTTATTTTATTGATTTATTTTATATAAAATAATTTTTTTTTTCAAAATAAATAAAATTGAAAAATTGCAGAGCAAATTTAAAAAATTTGAAAAACACTGAAATTTTGTTTCATTATTGCAAAATAGAATTATTAGTGATCATCTATTCATAGTAAAATGCATGCTTTACAACGAAACTCATGTCCACTTTATTTATAAGACCTGCATTCGCTGTAATATTTTAAAAAAAGGTCAAATTATAGGTAACTCAACTTTTGACAGGCTGTAACTTTGACACAGTTAGTTTTACGAAATTTTGACAAGAGACCTTTTTTGCAGAGCGTTCAATTTCCTACAAAAATATGTATTGAGATATTTGGTACAATGCTTTGTTAGCTAGTTATAAAAATCAGAAGCAACAAAGACAATGTTTCCTATGTTATTCTTATAGGAAATCGAAAAGTGCGATGCGCCACCCCTTAATGTCAATATTAAAATCTTAAATTTTAATTGGCGTCTTTGTGTCAATGAAACTCAATGTCTAAATGAAACTTTTAAACCTGTTTGGAAGAAAATTAAAAAAAAAAATTTTTTTTTGAAACACCCTAATATATATATATATATATATGTGTGTGTGTGTGTGTGTGTGCATATATACCGGGTGCCCCATTTTAATCTTACACCTGATTTATCTCGAAAAATACTGCTCCGTTCAAGTATCGAGTATAACACAACTTTGAAGGTTCAACGGGGGACGTATAAGATAATACTATTTTTATCCGAAGTAAAAAATAGCGACGTTATGGTGGCTGAAATGTTTTTTTTAAAAATGATATCATGAATTTTGTTTTCACCAAAACATTTATCAGGTCAAAACTGACAACTTTTGTAGGAAAAGTTTTTTGATAACGTTCATAATTTTTAGGTTAGAATACCATTGTTTAGGTGAAGTGACGAGCCGCAGTCCTCATCCTTGTTTGGGTTTGTTTGGGTTATCGAACAAACCCAACCAAACGCAAACAAATCGAAACAAACTCACACTCACACACACGCGCACACTTATTCTAAGGATGTTGATGACTTTACCTCCTAATTTTAAGACTTCACCTAATCGAAAAACTATTCGTACAAAAGTCGTTAGTTTTGACCTGATAAATGCTTCGGTGCAAAAAGTCATGATCTCATTAAAAAACAAAGATTTCGACCATGTTAACGTCACTATTTTGAATTTTTGATTGAAAAAGATTTTTTTTACGTTCTCCCTGTAACCCTAGAAGTTTTATTATACTCAATACGTGATCGGAGCAGTATTTTTCGAGATAAATCAGGTGTAATATTGAAATGCGTCACCCAGTATATAAATAAATAAATAAATAAATAAATAAATATATATATATATATACAGGGTGTTTAGCGCAAGGACTGACTCATTTTTTTGACGATTGGGGGGTGGGGAGTCATTTGCTAATTTCCTCACCCTTAGGCCCTTGTCCTAAGTGTCACGGTAATTGAGAAATAATTTTTTTTTTTTCGTTTTTTTTTATTACCCGAAGTTTCGCCTTTTAATTGTCATAACTATTTTGTTTGTTATTGTAATAGCACGAAATAACTTTTGTCGTATACTGCAATGTATCTTTTTTAAATCAATCATTATTTGATACAATTGGTTTCAAGAAAATTACTCATGAGCTTCCAAAGTCTTAAAAATGCGCAAATGTATGAAAAATGTCAACTTTTAAATTCATGATAAAAAACTGAGAGCTATTTTGAACTTAGATTTGTTTTAAAATGTTCTCTCGTTTATACTCTTTCCAACGGTATGCTACATGTCATAGAAATCATTCATTATGTGGTCAAAATAACGAGAATAAGTTTTTTTTTTAAATTAATTCAGAAGTTGAAATTTTTTATACATTTACACATTTTTAAAAAGAGATATACACCTAGGAGCCGGAAAAAAGGTAATTTTTGTGAATTGTTTCGACGAAAACTATTTGAAATTTCGGATTGGGCTTTTAATTATCCAAAAGTATATACATTCAAAAATATGTTTAATTTTCTTTATTTAAAAATATCGAAAATATACAAGAATATTGTATGATCCTTGGAACGTCGTAAAAAAATCTGCGTGTACGGTATCCACTGACGTTTCTTCAAAAATCATCTGAAAAAAAAACCAAAATATTATTAAATTAGATACTATAATCTAGTACTTGTCATAGCCGATTTTGGAAATATCGATTTATGACAAAATGGCGGACGTTTGAACATAAATAGTGATTTTTGGGCCAAAGATTAGTTATTATTTTGCCTGTAAAACAAAAAGTAAGTAACGAAAAAAAAATCCTATGACAAGTACTAGATAATGGTGTATAGAATAACCACAAAAAAACTCAAGGCCATCGGTTCATTGGTTTTCGAGAAATTTTGGGTACCGATTTAAAAAACGTGGTTTTAAGAAAAAAGCGTTTGAAAATTTGGGAATGAATAAATCATGAAATTTGTCAACTTACATGGAATCATCGATACCAGGCTTAAGATTTAACATGCTCAGTACTGATTTTCTTAAAACCAATTGTATCAAATAATGATTTGTATACAATAAATATACATTGCAGACTACAACAAAAGTTATTTCGTGCTATTACAACCACAAACAAAAAAGTTATGACGATTTGAAGGCACAATTACGAGTAATAAAAAAAAAACGAAAAAAATTATTTCTCAACTACCGGGCCACTAAGGACAAGGGTCTAAGGGTGAAAAAAAATTAGCAAATGATCCCTCCCCCCAATCCCCCAAAAATTGTGTTAGTCCATTCGCCAAACACCCTGTATATACAGGCTCACATAAAAATATATTATTGACTCATACGAACACACAGGATTATTTCGTATTCAGGGAGAGCAGCAATGATAAACGATCAGCAGGAAAAATTGTGACACTCCAACGAGTTCAATTCATTCTTAGCCCTGATAATTCTCAATGTTCATTTTTATTTTTCCCAACGAAAGAATGCCAACGAAAAGGTTGATATGTTTATTTTTTTTTCATCGCTGGATCTTCTTCTTTTAATAGTGACAGATCCGGCAAAGGCTTTCGATAAAAGTTGAATTCTCTGGGGCTTCACACACACGCACATAAGTTGGTCTATGATTTAATTCAGCTAGCCAGTAGTCGAGGTCGCGTCTTGTCGCGAGCCGACGAGATCTCCAAAGCTTTTTAGAACTCGTTTCATATGTTTTTCGTATCGTCATTCATGGCGGCAGTCAACGATCTTTTGCACGGGCTGCTGTGTGCCGAAGAAAGATTCGATGTGACACGATCGTTTTGATCCCGTCATTCCTTTCACGATTCGATGCATATTTGCGTGTGCCACGCACCCACACGCCCGGCCAATTGCTCGATACAACATACCTACACGCACGATCATTAAGGATGTAACTTGTTTCGTGTGAATTTTTATTTCGACAAAAAAAAACAAAAAAATTAACCATCGCGGTATAATAAAGGGTCTGTATAAGAAATTTGATCCAACGGCCGGATCGATAGTTCGATAATGATAGATCTGAAAAATGGGAATAAAAAAGTTTTATAATCTATGCAAATTTAGTTCACGGTGTGAGTGGCCATTTTTCGAAAAAAAAATCACGAAATGGCGGGTATTCAAAAGAAAGTGTAATTTTTGAGAATTTTTCAAATAACGGGTATATAAAATAAAGTGTAATTAAAAAAAAACACGAAGTGGCGGGTATTCAAATGAAAGTGTAATTTAGGCGATTTTTTTTAAATGGCGGGTATTTAAATGAAAGTGTAATTTTGGCGAAAATTTTTTAATGGCGGGTATTTAAAAGGAAGCGTAATTTTTGCGACATTTTCGAAATGGCGGATATATTTTGGCGAAATTTTTTAATGGTGGGTATTTAAACGAAAGTGTAAATTTAGCGAAATGTTTTAATGGCGGGCATTAAAAAAAATGTGCAATTTTGGCGAAATTTTTTAATGGCGGGTATTAAAAAAAAAGTGTAATTGAGGCGAAATTTTTTAATGGCCGATATTTAAAAGAAAATATAATTTTGGCGAAATTTTTTTAATGGCGGTTTTTCAAATGAAAGCGTAATTTTGGCGAACATTTTTTAATGGCGGGTATTCAAAAGAAAGTGTAATTGTGGCGAAATTTTTACTTATATTCGGGAGCAAAACAAACAAACAATAAAATAAAAATTACTTATACTTGGGAGCTAAACAAGTAATGAATACATTTTTTGAAACTTTTATTCGAGAGCTAAACAGATACCAAATCAAAATGAAATTTGCTAATACTTGGGAGCTAAACACTAATGCTGAATAATTTTTTCTAAACATTAATACTGAATATTTTTTTAAAATGTATTTCCGGGATCTAACCAAATACTAAATAATTTTTTTTAACTTGCATTTGGAAGCTAAAAAATACAAAATTTCAAACGAAAAAACAGCTAGGTACAGCGATCGCTACTGCAACAATGGAAATTTTGGTTTTCTTCAAATTGAAAATCGGACAATTATAGCTGGAGTTATGATTCTGGGCATGTCGAGAAAAGTCGTTTCGAGAAAAACGCGATTGAAAGTTTTAGTATACGTAAATCATTGCGCTACCTGCTCTCATTGTGGTCCGCAACTTGGTGGATTTTCAATATTTTGCGTTGAATGTTTTTTTTCGCATATTCATTGGATGTGTATACTTTGAGAAAATGCAAAATTACGAGATGTAGAGGACGGTGGCGAAAAATTGGACAAATATTTACAGCCCCTGTATCTGGAATACTTGTGTTTTGTAATTTGAATGGTGTGTAACTGCGGACCAACCGGCACGGCAGTTTGATATATATATATATATATATATATATATATATATATATAATAAGTGCGCGCGTGTGTGTGTTCATCGAAGAAAAAATACCATACGTCGATGGCGAAATTATATAACCGGATTTTGACTCAATCCTAAACGAGTAATTTTTATTTTTGGTCTTTCTTGAAGTCTTCAAATTTTACCACCGTTAAACAGCAGCTCCAGCTTTATGCCGTTCGTTGAACGAATACTGAATGTATATGAATACGAATACAATGATTGAAGTGCCAAACCATAAAAAAGGTACCTGAGAATTGCAGGTCGCAGCATTTTTGGGTTCTTTTTATTTATATAGATGAAAATAATTTATTTGCACGTATGCATGTAACGAATGTTAATAAATTTACGCTATGAATATCTTCAAAATAATAAAACATTTTTTAATATATATATATACACATACATACATATACATATACATGTGTGTGTGTGTGTGTGTGTGTTTAATTATCTAGCATTGAGCCACTATCACGTATCTTGCTGTACAGTCAAGTACAACGACAATTATTATATGCATATTCGTTCATTTAATGATCTCAATAACTTTGATATTGTCAACGCGACTCATCACGATGCTAACTAATTAAACACACATGTTTAATTACGTAGCATTGGGAAGCTGTCTCGTCCCTTGATCTATAGTCAAGTACAACCACAATTATTACATGCATATTTGTTTATTTATCGATTTGTATTTCTCCGAGATTACCGATGCGACTATTTAGAAAGTGAAGTCATGAAAAAAAATAATAGAAAAAAACGTCTAAACGTGGAGTGCTCCCTCAAGGCCCTTGATCACTCCCATGCTACCATCTACATCTCTATCGGTCGGTCTTTCGTTTTTTTCTTCTTTCACGCTGATGTATGTTCTTGGCTGAATCGTTGAAGCTACCACTTCTGCCAGAGACCCAAAGACGCACATTCCGCCGCAGAAGAGCGATCCGGTTTAACGGATGTTCATTAGAAATTTCATGGAACATAGGACAGTTTCGATTTTAGCGAGATGGTTGGATTTTCAATGGCACTGAGCGCTTGTTAGGGGGGAGATACCTTTAGGCGAAGAAAAAATGCTGATTTTCATGATTTTTTTTTAAAGGAAAGATTTCTTCACCGTTTTTTGAGAGTTAGAGTATGTTTTGTTACTACTTTTGAATGTTGCGTGGTATTTTTTAAATTTATTAATCTTTACAAATGGCCGATGTATGACACAGTCGTCTAAACGGGTTGCAGCGGATGTTGTCAGATGGCGGGACACGTAGCGTCGGCAGGGTTAATATTTCAAAAAATAGACGAAGATTTTTCGTTCGTCAACACTCACACCCAGAATATGAACCCAGAAAAAGTGAGGAATGTTAAAAATCCATTAAATAGTACGCTTCGAAACAAAAATATTAAATTATCTGAAAAAATGGGTACATTTTGCAATAAAAAATACTTTTTTTGAAAATTTTCCAAATAATTCAGGTTCATATTTTAGACAATAAGGTTAGAAAGATTGGTACCAAATTTCATCAGAATTGGTCGATCAGTTTTTTAGCTACACGTCACGCCAGTGTTAAAAATGCAGTTTAGAAAACCATGCCATGCCACCACCATTTTTAAAGATTAATTGAGAAGAAAAATACCATGTAGCAGCCAAAAGTAGTAATAAAACATACCCTAAGTTCAAAAATTGGTGATTGCTGATGTTCATGACTTTTTTTTTGAGGAAAGATTTCTTTACCATTTTTGAGACTTAGGGTATTTTTTATTACTACTTTTGGCTGTTGCATGATATTTTTTTATTAATCTTTACAAATGGTGGAGGTATAGCACGATCTTCTAAACGGGTTGCGGCGGATTTTGTCACACGGCGTGACACGTAGCGTCGGCGGCATTGGTTTGAAAAAAAGCACCGAATATTTTTCTTTCATTGACATTCATACGCAGAATACGAACCAAGAAAAAGTGAGGAATATTTGAAATCGATGAAATGGTACGCTTGGAAAAAAAGAGATTGAATTTTCCGAAAAAAATGCTACATTTTGCCATAAAAAGTATTTTTGTAAAAAAATTCAAAAACATTTAGATTCATGTTTTAGATAATAAGGTTAGAAAGATTTATACTAAATTTCATAATAATTGGTCGATTCGTTTTTCAGCTACACGTCACGCCAGTTTTGGAAATGTAGTTCAGAAGACCATGTCATATCACCGCCATTTTTAAAGATTAATTAAGAAGAAAAATAGCATGTAACAACCAAAAGTAGTAATAAAACATACCCTAAATCTAAAAGAATGGTGAAGAGATCTTTCCTTAGAAAAAAAAATCGAAACGACCAAGTGCGAGATGTGTGTGTATATCTTCGGAACGTCGAAATTTCAAATTTCAAGCTCTGTTTTTGGCCTCATCAATGTGAATTCCCCGGGAGAACGGAGACCCTGGACTTTGGTAACTTTTGCAATCTTTCGATCATGCGTCGTACGCCGATTCCATACCGATCGACGATCGTTCGCGCACCTTCCGTCTCGCGCGCTTTCTTCTTTTTTTCCTCATAGTATTGATGTCCGATTCGTTGACTAGGCAGCAGAAAGAAGATCCTCGGTCAACGACGATTCAACGCGGTTAAGAAAGAGCTCGCTTTTATGTAAGGAACCCGAAGTCTTGGGACCCTCGCGGTCTTTCTCTTTCCCTATGAATTATTCGTTTCAAAGTGGTTCGCGAGCCTCGTCTCCGCCTCGCGGAGCATCGCGAAACGTCGAGCTTCGGGGAGAATAGAAAAATAAATGTTTAAGTTTATAAACAAATCGGGAAATTAAGCGTCGGGAGAATCGCTTATATTTAGAATTTAAAAGTATATTCCTGCTCTTTTTTTTTACTATTATTGATATTGATATGTATTTGTCAATGATGTATATATTTTACATATTTAATATATCACAATATATTAAATATATATAATGATGCATTAAAAGTAATAAAATATATAACATGATATGTAGGCTGTTATGAAAAAAATTGTAAAATAGTTTATTACTATTATATATATATATATATATATATATATATATATATATATTAGACTGATTAAAAAAAAAAATTTCCTTCTGGATTCTCGTGCTATTGTTGGGCACTGATAAAACAAAATTTCTCTAAAAAGATGGGCGCGGTCACTCAATTTTTAGAGGTGGCTATCTCGACTTTTTTGTATTTGAATTTTTTTTAACGAACGTATTGCATTTAAGCATATTCATGGCTTCGGATTACGGATAAAAATCACATCCAGCAGCTTTTTCGTAACAAAAATAAACTCTAACAATTTGAAAAGGGTGCAATATTCACAATTCAAATTCAGGTAGATCAATAATGGCGTCTATACTACTCTCGTTATTCATGTAGATTTATTTATACGCATTAACATTTCGCACTTTTTACGAAAAATTAAATTATAAGCTTTTATTCATAAATCGTATATTTACATTTTCAAAATGCTACGCTTATATTATCTTCAAACTCATTTACATTTCTTCCCAGCCATTCTCGAGTTCGTTAACATTTTGGGCAGAACGAAAATGTGCAACGTTGAACAGTTTGTCCAAATCTCTCTTAAATTTACGCTCCTTCGATATTTGTGACGGTAAATTCTTTTTAACTCGATTTTTTTAAAGTTGTTTCCAGACTAGATGGAGTTTTATTGATTTCAAGATTGCGTTATTCAATCGACGCGTTGGAATTTCAACACATTTCCATTGTTCGAAAATTTCTTTCATCGTTTCGTGTGCACTTCGACGTATGGTCAGTTTTTCTCTGTTATGTTTGTAAAAGAACAAACTCAAAACTTTTCCGATTTTTATCCGTAATCCGTAGCCATGACTATGCTTAAATGCAATACGTTCGTTAAAAAAATTCAAATACAAAAAAGTCGAGATAGCCACCTCTAAAAATTGAGTGACCGCGCCCATCTTTTTAGAGAAATTTTGTTTTATCAGTGCCCAACAATAGCACGAGAATCCAGAAGAATTTTTTTTTTTTGAATCAGCCTAATATATATATATATATATATACATGTGTGTGTGTGTGTGTGTGTGTGTGTGTGAATAATAAAAAAATACATATTACAAATCTTATTATGTATTAATAATAACAAAATATATATCATATATAGGCTCTCATAAAAAATAGTAAAATCGCGAATCCCCCCTATAGAGAATGATAAAGTATATTCCTGCTCTTTTTTGAGTATTTTTTATGTATACATCTGTGTGTCAATAAAAAATATGTATTACATATTTAATATATCACAATGTACCAAATATGTAGTATTATGTATTAAAAACAATCAAATATATAACATCATATATTTATATATAGATATGAACGCTCATAAAAAAAAATAGTTAAATCGCGAATTACCCATATATAGAATATTTCTGCTCTCTTTTTACTATTTGTAAAA